>JAPYYT010001141.1:0-31325 GCA_030522565.1 Ceratosolen corneri
GCTGCTGCTGTTGCTGCTGCTGCTGCTGCTGCTGCTGCTGATGCTGCTGCTGCTGCTGATGCTGGTGGTAGTGGTAGTGGTGGAGATGGTGGTGGTGATAGTCGTGGTAGTGGTAGAGGTAGTGGTAGTGGTAGCGATAGCTGTGACGGCGGCGGCGGCGGCGGCGTCGATGGCGTCGACTACGTGACAATGGGACGAAAATAAGAATCAAGTTCGCATTCGAACGTCGTGGGCCACATGTTTGTACACGTCCAAGTCGTTCGCCGTTCGAGGGACACGCGCGCGCTATTTTCGATGAGCTTTCTCGTGCTCTCTCTCCTTCCCTCCCTCCCTACCGCCCTTTTTCTCTCTTGTTACGTTATTTCAGCGCGAATTTTAAAGTTGAGGCAAATGCGAGCTGTTGGTCAGTCGAATTTCTGCCCCCTCCCCCCGAGAATTATTTGAAGACGGTCGCAGGCGACAGCTACATGTTCATCGATCGATGTATGCTACGTTAAAGACCATTCGACCGACAGAGAGAGAGAGAGAGTAAGTGAGGAAGGATGAAAGCGAGTGAACATAAAAAAAATACTATTGAATCCTTCCTAGCCCATTTCTTTTGTATTACACATATACATGTACGCATGTAGGTGTGCAAGCGCGTGTGCTTACGTGTATGATTATGTTTGTACTTACTGGCCTACGAGTGCATATACATATATATATATGTATGCATGTGTGTATGTGTACGCGCTCTCGCGCAGAGGCACACGCACGCACACACGTATTCAGATTAGTATCGCTCCCTGTTTAACTTTATTGCTTTATCTCGCCCCTACGGACGCATATATCACACTCCTATTTTGTTCTTGGAATCTCGTAGGCTGTTGGGACCTGCGGTATATAGGGAAAAAAAAAGGGAAAAAGTCCTGTGCGTTGGGATAGATAGTGCGGGAGTTCCGTTTAAATGACGAAAAGCCATTTGGCCTAGATTTTCCCGAGCTCCCCTGGCTCGTGCGTTAACGTTCGTTTTCGTTCCCTCTATTGGGCGTGCCAGGGTTGCTCGCCCCATTATGCGGCAGTTTGCCGCCTCGTATTAGGTACGATAATTCGACGTCGAGGAGTAGCGATAAAAGGAAAGGGGAAGCGAAAGAGAGGCACTCGTGCCGAGTCATCATTGCGGCTCGCTGCGCGCTCAGCAAACCGCAATTACGATAATCAATCGCTCGCTCGCGCGCGCTTTATGTGCGCACAATCACGTACGCGGAGTCAAAAAATAAACGCAAACGTGAGGTGGAGGTGAACACAGTAGCCAAAATAAAAACAAATATGCGTATGACACGCGTCGCGATGAAGGGCAAAACTACCCACGATCTCTTAAACAAAGGGCGTATGCCTTTTCTTCTCTCGCTCCGTCCCTCCTTGCCATTGTCTCTTTCTCTCTCTCTCCCTCTCTCTGTCTCTCTACCTCAGTCCCTCTTTCTCTTTGTGGGAATAGTGTAAATGACACGCAGCCAGATACGAGCGTGTGGCAATGTGAACGAATAATAAAGAAAAAAAAAACAAAAAACACTGTATACACAAAGGAGATAAAGCAAAAGCAAAAAAAAAAAAAACCTCGCTCTCGTGTGATCAAAAGAGAAAAGCCGACCGAGTGGAGATACGATCGATAGCATGAGAATTTCATTACACTTTTCCGTTTCGCCGGCTCGTATAATTGTTTATTTTGCTATTTATCCGCAAGTCGGCTGTGCGCGAGAGGTCATTACTTTTACGAGGGGATCAGTCCAGAAGCATCGGGGCATGAAAAATTTACTGCTACATCTAAGAGAGATGATAAAAATTAAGCTACCCATGTTGATTGGGGGGGGGGGGCGGAACATCAATAAAGCCTAACGGTTGCCCGTGCCTCTGCAGATTTCAGTAAACGAGGATATTAAAAAATGAGGGGCGAGCCTTGTGTGCCATTGGTATATATTGACCGGTGCTTCGAGCCTCTGTCTCTTATATAAAGTGCCTCGTCGTAACAACATGTACTTTTATCGATATATAATTTAAGGCCATTGCCGTGACAACTTCGAATTACCGTCGCAAAGCATTGCTTTTGGCTTTACGCGTCCAACATTATACGCGCATTACGCTCGCAGCGACATTTGCATTCGGCTAAATAACCTCCGCGCTTTCGTCTCGCTTGGCTTCATCAATGGCCTTGCTAATCGCGAAAGGCTTTAAAAGTACGAGCAGCCCCAATGGGTCTGTGTTGTGGCGTACACGTACACGCGCGTCATTGCATGCGATCCTTGCATCGGCTGCCTCAATAATAATAAGTCCCGTCGGCCGCGCGCGCACTTGTTGCGAAATTTCGCCCTCGTCGCGCCCGCCCGCCAACACCAATTAGCCGATGCCCGTACCGTTCTCATATGGCAATTCTGGGAGAAGGCCGTCGAGGTAAGAACCCAGGCTCGCCACCACTCGTCACGGTGTGTCGAGGAGTCGAGGGGGGCGAGTAAGAGCTGTGCGGCTCTATTAAGCGCTGAAGCAAATAAAAGCATCGCCGGACGAATCCGGACGGGCCCTCAACCTCACCTTTTCAAAAGAATCCGTAGGGTCGTCGAGTCGCTCCGGCTACGAAGGTCACACGCACCGCTACGGCGCGCATGGCTACAAAACCGCAACCGTCGCCACCACTGCTGCCTTATCGTCGTGTGCACGCAGCTCTTGATTCGGGGGCACGGAGATCGAGCCCTGCCAAGCTCTCCCCACTTTCTCTCTCACTCGTCCTCCGAGCTGCCGCGTCCGCCGAGTGCGCACTCGCTCTAGTCGCGCTCTGTGCCCTCGCCCCCGTCCTCCTCTCCCCCTCGATCGGCGACCAACTTCACCAACGGGAGCGCGCACACTGGCAATGCCTCGACCTGTGCACGCGCTATCCTCCGTTTCTCCCTTTTGCTTGGTCTTTCGTTGACTAAGCCAAGAGGAGGACTAGGTTGTCACTCTCGTGATCATAGTAGTATCAGCAGCAGCAGCAGCAGCAGCAGCAGCAGCAGCAGTAGTAGTGGTCGTTGTCGTCGTCGTCGTCTTAGTCGTCGTCGTCGTCGTAGCCGTCGTCTTCGTCTTCGTCGTCGTCGTTGGCTCTGCCGCCGCTACAGCTGTTCCTGTTCCTCTTATCGATTGCCGCTCACGGAACGCTTTTTCACTTCTACTACGGTAGATACTACTGTTAGTCCGGGTAACTGTCGAAGCCGACATTCGAGAGTGGAATAGCACCGTCCGCGTCTTCCTGCCACTGTTTGTCTACCTCGCTCTCACCCTGCAAGCAGGAAGACACGAATCTGTCGAGACTCGGCCACGAGAGACTTAATCCGTAGGATGAAAAGTTTCGTTTTTTTTCTTTACTTCTTTTCTTACCCACCCCCGTACACCATTCCCCTTCCACCTATGAGTAGCGTGCGCGAAATTTTATTTAAAGAATCGTCTCGCGAGCGAAAGGCTCGAGAACGTACGAGACAAGAGTAGACAAACGGATTGGATAAAGTGAGAGAGAGAGAGAGAGAGAGAGAATAGCTAAGGAGCTGTGAGTGCCGCTACTCTTGGCTAAGAGAAATCGCATGCTCACCCCCACCCCCCTCAAGATCTGCTGTACTTCCTCCTCGACCGGTGACTCTTTTCTCATATTATTTTCTCTCTCTCTCTCTCTCTCTTTCTCTGTCACTCTTCGTTCTTTCACTTATAGCCAAAACTCCGAATTAAATGTCAGATCAGTTTTCTTCTGTCGCCCGTTTATTTTCCAGCGTCTAAACATTGTATCACAAGCGAAGATAATTGCCGTGTAAATAAAATAAAAGTTAAGTGGAAATGTTTACGAGCGGGTGTAAAAGATGAAGCTTCGAAATCGGATGAAATACTCTTGTAATTTGCGAACGTGCGAAGATGATCGGAAAAGAAGGGCGATAGCGGGGGAAAATAGTAGCAACGGGAGCGAGTGGGGGGGCAGGGGGAAAGTAGAGAGAGAGAGAGAGAGAACGGAAGTGAGCACTGACAGTTGGTGCGGCTCTCGGGGCACGCGCAAGTGGTAACAGGCGTGCTTCGCTCCGGCCGCTGCTAACGCTACTGTCACTCGTCGTAGCTAGCGCCGTTGGCTTCGCACTACTGCTGCAACCGTCTTTCCTTTTGCTTCTGGTTGTGTTACTGTTATTGCAGCAATAGCTGATGTTGATGATGATGACGATGACGATGACCCTGCGATGCTGCTCGTGCTTGAGATGCTGTTGCTGCTGTTGCTGATATTTGGAAAGAAGCCAGCCGAGCGCCTTGGTTGACGTATCGCGCGTGGAGACCAACGCATTAACTCGGTGCCGCTATTACCCTGTACGGGGTTCGGCTTTTTCCTGCGCAAATGCGCTCAAATGCACGC
Organism: Ceratosolen corneri; assembly: GCA_030522565.1. Taxonomy (NCBI): domain Eukaryota; kingdom Metazoa; phylum Arthropoda; class Insecta; order Hymenoptera; family Agaonidae; genus Ceratosolen; species Ceratosolen corneri. The sequence continues at coordinate 4,391 of JAPYYT010001141.1, forward strand.
GCGCGCGCGCGTGCAACGTGAGACGTGAGTATCTGTTGAAAGTTGCGTGAGGCCGTTCGATAGGGGCACTTGCAGGGGCAGGCACGGCTTTTTTGTTTGCAAGCGAGAAGTGACGCGAAGACGGGCGAGTCGGGGAGAGACAAGCCCTTGCCCTCATCGTCTGCTTGACCTTGTAGATGACTTGTGGATGAATTCTCCCTCGTATGCAAAGCAACTAATCAGTTTAACGATTATAATCGAAAGAGGAGATGGCTGAGGAGGTGTAGGCACGCGTTAAATATGCAAATAGTCGTGCGTGCAATTACACACACAGAGGTACACGGGCCAAGAATGAAAATTTAGGTCTGAGATAGTTGATAGAGCGAAAAATAATTTGGCAAATAAAGGCATCGATTAAATGCAAAATATTAACATAAATGAATAAACTTTAAAAGCTATGAAATTCACTTCTTCATGGTTCATTTGATCAAATTATCTTTATGCAATTATTATTTAGGAAATTTTTTTTTTAAAATATTAATATCAAATATCAATATGAAAGTCATGTAAATTATAAAATGAATCATGTAACCTTCTTGGCAATCATTATATTATATTAATATATATTTAAATTAATTGTATTAGTCAATTTTCAAATTTATTGATCCAAGTGATCATCCTAGTTTCAGTTCGAATGATATTTTATAATTCTACTACATTGCAAAAAACATATCGATTAATTTAGTTTTTAACAAAGATTTCAATATTTTTTGAAAATATCATCGATTTGCTTAATATGTGCATATATATATATATATATATATATATATATATAGGAAGTTTCATATATTTTCACTATACATTATTGAAAATAGTATATTATTTTTATCTTGAGTATACCCATTAGCTATGTGTTTTTAACATTCCTTTTTGTTTACGAATTATTATGAAATACAATTATAAGCTAATTTTTCAATTTAATGAAAATATTAATTACATTTGACGAAATATTAACATAAGAAAATGAATTATTACAGCACATGATTGATTAACTTAGCTTGACCAAATTAATCACAAAAATTTCAATTATGAATATCCATTATTTTTAAATTAATAATAATATTATGTATTAATTGAGAATATAAATACTGATTACTTAACGATATTATTGTAAAATATAAATATAATATAAAAAAGGAATGGTCTTTTTAAAAATTATGTACATAGGAAATGATTATACTAATTTGAATGGCTCTTATAGAAAGTCATCCAAGATTATTAAGTACCATACTAACATATACATTAAAGTACACAATCTATGATAAGTAAAATGTTAATTAATTGATTTATCAATATAAAGGACCCCATTTTAAAATGTATACATAACAAAATAAATAATTATGAAATTTCATATAATTTTGTAATGCTAAATCCAATTATAATAATATAATTTCTTTGTATAACAAAAAATATATATTATCAATTTATCATAAATTCCATAAAATTATTAAAGAATAATAGTTGCCTTTACTTATGCTTGATTATTTATTTATTACCATAGCACACATTGAATTTTTGTTAAAATGCACGTGTTATATAACATTTATTTTTCCACAAATGAATATATAGACATAAATATTGTATCCGATTCCAAACACTAAAACCTAATTTTTCATTCTCCATAATAAACAATGTGCAATATTTATCTCATAATAAATTTATAAATATATAAATTAATTCATTTACAATATCTGAAAGTAGTACTCATTTACATAAAATTAAGTAAGTTATCTTTGTATAAAATTATAATAAATGTTTTTCTTTCAAACTTTTATATTATATTAACTTATTATTAAATAGTAACGTGTGAATAATAGTAAAATCGTAAACGGTAAAATGATACAAATTTTATTGTATACAAAAATTATAAATAATAAATGTTTGGATATCATTAAAAAAAAAATAGTTACTTAGTAAAGTATGAATTATAGTTTTAAATATTATGTTGACTCGTAAAACTTCATAATTCAAAAATCTCAATATAGAAATATACTAAAAGATTTCATTTGAAACTATTTTATCGTAAATATACTGACATAACTAATTTGAAATTATTTTACAGTAAATACACTTAACTTAAATTAATCAAGTCAATCTTTGAAAACGTTTGGATGCATCCTTATATAATAATTTAATATATTTTCAGGATATTATCATTTATATCTAACAAAATTTGCTATTAGAAGTGAAAGAATATTTTTACGATGATTCTTGTATATTTCAACTCATTCCGTAATATATAATTTTACGTAGAGTCATAATTATAATAATATCGTTGCTTAAAAGACGTAGACATTTATTTCATATATTCTTATAGAGACACTGCTCGATAAAAATAAACATTAAATTAAAAATTAATGTTATACTAAGTGTAAATAACGCGATCAATCGCAATCAAATTTAATTAAAATTAAAAACAAATTTGACCAAAAAAAACTGAATATATTTAATTTATGACTATAAAATAAGATACAAAATATTTAAAAGATTAAGAAGAAGTAAGAAAAACCTTTAAAATGATGACTAATAAATAAAATAATACGAAAATAGAAAAGGGAGAAAGTATTAAATTTTTTAAAGACATTCAAAATATGTGACTAAAGTAGGTAATGATCTTGGAAACATAAAAGTTTAATGCAATGAAATAGAACAAAAAAAAGCGTTAACAAAGAATTCTAGGAATGGATGGGTAAATGGTGGGGAGGGGCGGGGAGGGGAGGGGATGGGGAGGAGAAGGAGAAAGAAAGAGAAAGAGCTAGTAACGAAAAGTTAAGTCTGAAAAACGAGAAATGAAGGTAAGCTAGGGACGACGAATGAAACTAGGATAGGAGAAGAAGGAGAAAAATCGAATTTGACGTGCGCGCAGACTGTAGAAGTGATTTTATCTAAGCGATAACGTTGAACTTGAAGCTCGCAAATTACGAGGGAAAATCAGAGCTCAACTGATTGCATGGCTTGAGCTACTCGTGTCCTTTTTTCTTCTTGTCTTCTTCACCTTCCACCCCCCCCCCACCCGCCATTCTTTCACTATTTTCAATCTTTGAAATTCGCTTACTCAAGCTTTTTCGATATATTTCTCTTATTGTCTTTGTTTTCTATTGCCCTCTTATAATATATTGACACGTACAAAATATTCATCCTTGGATGGTGTCTCGATGCTGTTAACCAGAGCCGATAAATAAAAGTTCGAAAGTAAAAATTGATGATTCTTTTCAAAGGACCTTTTGTGAATGAATAATTTTTTCGTCTAAATAAAGTTTAAAAGTATTATATCATTTCCGGCAGATAATCTTCAGCATTCATCTAAATAATGACATTGTTTGTGCGGTTCATTTATAGTTCAGCATCAATATATGTATTATTTATGTCTATAATTGATCGACCTATTTTATAGCATACTTACATTATCTTAGATTTAATGAAAACTATGAAATAAGAAAGGACTTTACAAGTAATTTATTTACAATCTTATCATTCAAATTCACGAGTAATCTTTTTCAATGAAGATCGATTAAAAAAATCTATTCTAATATTTTATGTAATATGTTATCAACTACTTTTTAATTCTTAACCTATCCTTGTAATGAAACAGAATAGACGTTGAAATATATTTGACTAGCAAGTTTCAAGGGTAATGTTATTAGTTAAAAAATCAATGAATTCATTCTTCATAATTTTTACCTACATTCCATTAAAAAAAGTATGCAAAAACATTTGTATATTATATTACGTGAAAAATATATTAATAATAAATGTTGTTGCTAAATAATTTGATACATAATTTATGCAATTTAATTAACTGGAAAACTAAAATTTTATATAGTTAAGAGATTTCATCAGGTATAACTCTATTAAATTTATCAAAAAAGAATCTGCGGAGGTCGCATTAAGAATAATGATATTCACATTTACATTTTACTCTTGACTTTAATATTAAATCGTGCTGACTTATAATTAGTTTAGCCACGATAAAAAAATATAACAAATAACTTTCCTTGAGCTGCAATATAATAGAAAATTTTGCCAATCTATGTTTTTCCTTTTTTACATTTTGACTTAATTATTTCGATTAGTAGCAATTATTTAGTTATTTTGCAATGCATCGAACTTCTTCTCTTTTAAAAATATAAAATTTTATAGCAAGCGAGTAATAGACTTTCAACATAGACTTATCGTATTATTATTGAATTGTTGTATTATTAATTTATCAAATAGTGTTTTTATTTCATGTTTCTCTGCTTACAAGGTAAATAACAGGAGAATAAATTGATGAAATGTTTTTATAATGTTCACATTTATTTAAAAAAAAAAATAGTTTTTAAATATTTAATATATTAATATATTTAATAATTATACACATAATTATTGAATATTAGAAAATTATAAGAATTCCTTTAGAAGACAGATATGACGTAATGCACATATTTATAAAATACGGGATAAAACAATTGAATCTTCTATTGTTTTAATTGTTATAAAACTAAATTGCGATTAAACATTTTTTATGCAATTTTAATGTATAGCAATTTAAATGCTTTAATAAATGTAACTTTATTATATCCATTATAACTTTCAATTTATAAAATTTCAAGAAAAATTTCTATTAATTAATTTTGAAACGCGTATAAAATTATATCATTTTTCTACTAATTATTAATTATTAATAATTATTAGATAATTAAATTGTCTTTGATAATTATTATATTCTTTAAAAAAAAAGTCAAATATACAATTTATAATTTATCAATAAAACATTCCTAAATCTATAAATTAAGTTTAATCAATAATTATAATGAAATAACCGGTCATTTAGTACAGTTAAGCATAATTACAAGTAATAATTAAAAGCAATCATTAGAAAATGTAAAAATTACACATGCTTTCTTTGAACAATATGCAATATGCTAACAAAAAGAAAAAAAACCTTAAACACCAGAGAAAAAGCAATAGTCATCCACAAAGGTTTTAGACAACTAAAGTCAAATCAAAATCCACTCCACTTCTAGAACATTAGAATTTTTAATAGGGAAAGCTACTTAATGCTAATCCGTATTCATTTTACATTTTATCTTTAATAAATAAGAAGAAAATTGTCCTTATATATACTTTACAAGAGAAATTTATCTATTACTTTAATATTTACAACAATATATACAACGTTACGAATATCATTAATAACTCGTAAATAATAATTGATCTTTCAAAGCCGAGCCGATTAACAATACAATATTCTTATGCAATTACAATTATAGTTAACGACAATAACGAATTCGGAATCGGCTCGATGCCAGCCTAAATTATAATAAAACCAAGTGTCAATACAATCACCCCTCATTATCAATAGATTGTTCAGAGAAAAAATCGTTGGAAAGCACACAAATCTGAAATTCATTGAGTTGTAATGTACACCCTCCCTCCAGCACTACCTCGTCTTACATTCCCGAAATTCAATCTTAGATACACACGACAGAAATATCATTTTCTGTTTGCTCAAAGTATCATTCCCGCCAAGTCACATGCACGTCGTCCGTGCGATATCTCTGCACGCAATTTGTTTCGTCCCAGGCGGTACCGTGGCCCTCACTTTTGAACTTCAGCTGCCCGGCCACGGCAATCATCACCCCGTTGTCGATGCAGAATCGCTCGTCTGTCGCGTAGAGCTTGGCCTTGCGCTCCTCGCACATCACGCCCATCATCTCCTGGAGACGCTCGTTGCAGCCGACGCCTCCGACGATCAGCACTTCGTCCGAGCCCACATGCGCCATCGCGCGCTCTGAAAATTCGAAAAATCAGAGGCTCCAACTTGCTTGAGTCTGGCTGAGATTCCTATTAGGAAGTTGCTTCTCTGGCCCTCTTGCCCAACTCCACCGATTCCCAATCCCAATCGAGCCCCTTGACTTTTCCCTTATTAATATTTCATGTCATGGAACTTTATTTAAACTAAAGTACTAAAGATCGCTGCCGCTAACGTCTAACAACGTCTAACGCTAACAACGGGGTTGTTTTGAATTGGTTGTCGGCCGCTTTTTTCTATTCAACCTACCGTATCATCGATGGAGTTAGTTCCGTGAAGACTTCCACGAGCGAGTAAATGTGTTTCAATTCATAAAAAAAATACAAGTGTACCGCACTCCAGATGCTCCACGCGACTTATCGTGGATATTTTTATTATTTAAATAATATTTAAACTATTTTTTTAAATATCTATGGATTATATTATTTAATAGGAGTGATGCCAAGTAACTAGTATTGATGCTTAATTAATTGTTTTAAAATATAATATTGTTTTGTAATTTAGGCCTGCTAGGCATCAACTTTAAAGGTCCAATTTAAGCATTAAATCATGTTGAATAAATTAACATTAACTTGTATTACTATGGTATTGCGTATGGTGGTATTTGGTATTTAAGTGATATCAATTTGCAATGAAATGAAGGGAAATTCTATTAGAATGTGCATATTTATTAATGAAACTGAAATAAAATTTTTCAAACAATATTTTTTAATCAAACCTTGGTTAATGTGTTATTTTCCTTTTTGAAATATACTCAATATACAAAATAGGGAAATAAAATAAATCAAATGCAAAAATATTAATTGTCTCAATTAGAAAATATAAAGTTAAAAAGAAATGAAATGCAAAAATTGCATCTTCAGACTATTCTATTGTTTGTTTGTTGATTTTAATATTTATGTTGTTTTTGCAATAAAAGCTCTACAAACATGACATAATCGATTGAAAAATACTTGATCAAGAAATGATCTTATCAATATAACTTAGTACCAAATATTAAGTTATGAATTTCCAGTATTTATTTTAAGGATTTATCATATAGATATTACCTGTTATTTCAATTAACATTGCAAATATTGTTTCTTGCAATGAGAAACATAAATCTTCTATAGTATATGCATTTGATTGAAGCCAGTTTGAAATACGTTCTTCGGTATGAGATAAAATTCCAGAAAACGATACGTCCATTCCCTTCACTACATAAGGTAGTGATATAAATTTCTTGCCTCTATATAAAACGAGATATACTTAAATAAAGCAAGTAATCAAATTATTTAAAAATTGTTGAACTAACTTTTTTGCTAATTGCTCGATATTATATCCAGGGCTAGGATCATTTGAGAGATTTAGTAATCTTGCAAATCGATCCAAACAATTTCCAACAGCAATATCAATAGTCTCTCCAAATATTCTATATCTTTGTTTCGAATAAGCTATAACTTGAGTATTGCCACCAGAAACATACAATACAATAGGATTATTACTTTTAGTTATTAGTCTACCCATTTCTATATGACCCACGCAGTGATTAACAGCAACTATTGGTTTGTTATACAATTGTGCTATTGTTCGGGCTACTAGTGCAGTTACTGATAAAGGAGCACCCATACCAGGACCTTTCGTATAACAAATTAAATCTACACTTTTCATTGATAATTTTGCATCTTTTAATGCTTTTTTGAGAAGTGGAAGAATATGACTACGGTGATGTTGTGCAGTTTCTTTGGGAAGAAATCCTACATAAATTAAGCCACAATTATTATATGAATAAAAATATTTAATTAATTTGGTTAAAATTACCTTCACCAGGAGGAGTAATATAAGTTTCTCGAACATTCGACAAAATTTCATTTTCTTTAATGATTCCTATGCCTAATTTATTAGCACTACCTTCAAATCCAATAACAATCATTTTTATTTATCTATGAATTGACTTTTTAAGAATTGTATTAATTTTGATTAATTGTACATTGGGTGTTAAATTTTTTTTTTGTTCAACTTCAATATATTTAATGAAATATTTGTATTAACTTTCATATATAATAAGATATTACATTTAAATTATTTTTTAAATATTTTTTATAAAGAAAAATATAAGTACTTTGTAAGGCAACAATATTATTTTTTGTTAATTCAGAATTTTTTACCGGTTGAACGAGAAATCATTGATAAGGTAGAACTTTCTTTGTAGGTTAGAAATTATTTTACTTAAACATAATTCAGTGGCAAAATCAAGAAATAAATAACTGATACATAAATTTTAATTTTCTATAATATGTTGATTTATTGAAAAAAAAATGATGTAAGGGTGTAGGAATTATAAATATTTTAAATATATTCGATAATATAAAAGATTTATTCTAGTTTTAACCTATTTTTCAGTCACTTCAGAAACTCAACTTTAAAAAATATTTCCAATTGAGTTTATACATGAGATGTATCTGTTTAAATTAAATATAAACAAAATTTAGAGTAAAAATTTCCTTATAAAACAATAAAATGGGTCTTCTAACGGATCCTAGAGCTGGAAATGGAGAAATAGCTAAATTAATTCTAAAATGGGAAAAACCACTGTGCTATTTACTTTATTTAGTTGGAATAATCTGGACAATGTTTTTAGCAGTACCTTATTTTAATGACAGTACGTATTAATGATAAAAGATATTTATAGTCCATAAATTTTTAAATATATATTAATTTTGATACGCTCTATTAAATACAAATAAATTGTTTCCTCAATGTTAGATACATATTATTCAGAAAATGCTTTGCTGCCTGGTTTGGTAAAAAAAGAAAGCAATTTAATGCCTTCTGCGAAGCAGTTTTATCATGAATTAACTTCGGAGAGGGAGAGATTTCCAGATAAAATGCCGTACTTATGGCTATTAGCTAAATTACATCAATTACATCTTGATGTATTTACTCATAATTTCACATTGAACTATCCTTTTCGTAATCAAAAAGTAATTCTTTAAAATTAATATTAAATATTTTTCACTTTTATTAATAATTTTCTTAATGTTTCAGTATGAAGGTCAAAATATTTATGGTATTGTAAGAGCTCCAAGAGCTGCTAGCACTGAAGCAATAGTTGTAAGTGTACCATATCGTCCAATAACCAGTGTTCAGCCAGATACTACACCTTCCATTGCATTATTATTAGCTTTTGCACAGTTTTGTCGTAGTATGTATTTATCCTAATCATCTGTGTTTGATTAATTAATTAGAATACTTATAAATATGAATATACTAAAATATAAGATAGATCATGGTGTTAATCAGTAGTTATGAAATTGAAAAGAAGCTTAAAAGTAAAATTTACCAATTAAATTATGTATTGTAGGACAAAAGTATTGGGCAAAAGATATCATTTTTTTAATTACCGAGCACGAACAATTAGGAATACAAGCATGGCTAGATGCATATCATGAAGTAACGAGTGGCCATGATGGTGTTCTTATTTCTGGCGATTTACCTGGTAGAGCTGGCTCTATTCAGGCAGCTATTAATTTAGAGCTTCATTCGTTGACCATTACATCTATCGATGTAAAAGTAATGAATTACACAATATAATATATATAATATATAATAATTTTCATTATTGTTAAATAATTTTTTAATTCAGGTTGAAGGATTGAATGGTCAATTACCAAATTTAGATTTATTTAATTTGGCACAAAATATGATTAATAAGGAAGGGATTCGAAGAAGTTTTCAACGTCGCTTTGATACTTTTGAGAAAGATAAATTTAAAAAGTGGTTATATCATTTTAATACGTTAATGTCAATGATCTTAACTCAAGCGACCGGTGTGCCAACTGGCAATCATGGATTATTTCACAGGCAAAGCAATATTTGAATTGTAAAACTATGTAATTTATGTTTACACTGAAGTTTCAATATGAGTCTTCATTTCATAGATTTGGCATCGAAGCAATATCATTAGAAGGCTTTAAGAACTCGAAGCTTGGAACTCAACGAAATTTTTACCACGTTGGTCGTGTTGTAGAAAGTATAATACGTTCGTTAAATAATTTGTTAGAACGCTTTCATCAGTCATATTTCTTTTACTTACTTCCGTGCACCGATAGATATATATCTATAGGTATTACATATAATTAAACGAATTAATAATATCAATTGAATTTTTTATAATTTAAATTGTAATTTTTAGCTCTCTATATGCTTTCATTAGTTTTAATGGTCGCAGGACTATTTATAAAAGCATTTTCTATGTGGCTAAGATTGCAAGATTCCAGCATAAAGTCGAATAACGAAATTGAAACTGATAAAATAATAACAGAAAACGAAGCCGATAAATTAATAACAGAAAACGAAGCCGATAAATTAATAACAGAAAATGAGACTGATGAAATAAGAACAGAAAGTGAAACCGATGAAATAATAACAGAAAATCAAACTGTGAATAAATCTTTCTAAGTAGAACGTTAAATTAGTCTAATAAATACTTTAAATACAATACTAATGCTGTTTTATTTTAGATATCTGAAATAAGTGTTGGAAGTATAGCTTCAAAAATTTTATGGACTCACGCTATAGGATTTAGTTTGATGTCGTCACCAAAATTCTTTACATCATTTATTACGCAATATACAGGTTTAGCAACCGAAGATGCAATTTATTATAGTTTTTTAGTAATTACAAAATTTTCAATCTTATGGACATTTTTTAATATGAGAAGGTATGACAATTTTGTATAAAGAACAAAATGATATTGAAAAAAAGTATATTGTATATTTATTTTTTCTGAACAGTAAATCAAAATATAGTAATATTGCTGTTGTTGCTGTTATAACATATATTGAATTTGGGACTGTTTTAATGTGCGTTGCAATGCACAATTTTTCCTTAGCGTTAATGACAGCAATAGTTTACGTACCATTTATTCTATCCATAAATCCAAAACAAATTACCTCTAGTAGGTAAGTATTCATTTATACTTCATTATTGAAAACACGTTTTATTTGCTAATTGATTAAAATTGATTTCATATTTTTTATAATTTGGAACTCGTAGATTTAGAAAAATGTTATATATTATCTGGCCGTTATTGCATCCATTCATTATAACGTCACTTGTAATATTGATCTATACCTTCATAAATTATGGAGACGAAACAGTTATGTCTGTACTAGTCAGATCTCTACAAGCAACAAAGCAAGCTTTTGTACTCAGTATTATTGACTCTATGATCTATGGTAACTGGTTGTATAATATTACAGTTGCTGTAATGTTTCCTATTTGGCTCTTGTATTGGAATGTGATTTGCCAAAATACTCAATAAAGACTGTCTAGATAAGGACTAATAAATTAAGATGAAAATTACTTTGATGGACATTATGAAAAATAAAAATAATTTTCTACTTAAATAAGAGTTACTCTTATTTTTATGGATTAAAAAACTTTGAATGGAATTATATTTATATTTGATAAATCATCCAAACAAAATACCTATTTTTATAGAAATTATTTGTAATATATTAACACTAATTTTGTTTCTTTTGTATATGTTTTAAAAATAAATGTATAAATTTAAATTACATAGATTAATGAAACATACATACATCGTGAACAAGCACTGTAAAACATTTAAGGCTAATCTTTCTATCATATTTTCCAATTTCATTATGATTTTTATATTAAATTTATAGTGCAATTAGGAGTGAAAAATTTTTTTTGTTAAAATATCCATTTATTCTAATTGGTATTAAATAATAAATTCTACTTCAAATGTTTCTGTAAGGAATTAATTCATTTTAAAAAATCATAGTATGCAAGTATTTCTAATTGCCGAAATATTTTCAAATATCAAGATTGCGCGTTCAAAATAGATTCATTATAAATATATTGGTAACTTATAATTGTAATAAAACAAATAATTATACTTTAATATCATTTGAAACCTTTCGACATAAAATCGAAATTTATCAAATTAGGAATAAATAGTTTGAAATTGTATTATTATTATAAAGCCCACGATATTAAATTCTCATAATTCTATGATTTTAATCTATTGTTTTTAATACTAATTACTATGTAATAATTACAAATTTAAAAAATTTTTTCACAACATATTGTACAAAGTTTACATTATATAATTTACTATAGTTTACATTTAATTACTTTAATTACAGTACCTATACACGCTCCAAGTTTATTTTTTATTTATTAAATAATTATATTGCACCGCTTTATTTGTTTACATATTATATATTATTATAATTATATTTGTAATAAATAATTCTTTTTTAATTTTGTAAAAGTAATTATTATCTTTATTAAGTTATAAGTATAATACAAAGTGATAGTGCTATTGAGATATATTCTTTTATTAATATTTTTTTAGATTTCTTTGGTTAAAATTCATTTATCCATCATTGTTTTTATACATACATTTATATTCGTTTTTTAATGTATATTGAAAAGGTATATTAAATTTTTACGTATGTTTAAACATTTATTCCATTATCCCCAATGAAAACGTCCTTATTGGAAAATTTTATTTTTTTAACTTTGTAAAACATATTTTTCATAAAATATTATTTTTCAATAATATTTAAAACTGTAACTAATTTCTAAATGTATGTTTTTATTTCGATCAAATGTAATTAAGTAAGTTAAGATTTGTTTGTGTATGTAAGTAATAAAATTTCATATATTAAGTATTACCGTGAATATTTTCATTTTTTACATTTTGCAAATTACTTTAGAAAATATTGTATGAATATATTTTTTTCATACCATGTGAAAGTATTGTAGTGTTGTAATTTAATCTTAGACAACTCGTATGCATTTAAATTTTAAACATAATTTAAAATGGTTTTGTTGATTTATTAACAAGTATTAATTTGTATTAATTAAATTAAATTAATTTTTATTATACACACAATATATTATACAAATCAAAATTTGAAACATTTCAAAACTGACTAGAAATACCCATCCTTTATATTTATTAATGTTTGCTTTGGTATTATTAAAATAAATATGCTCGTAAATGTTTATTTTAATAATTTGATTTAAAATTCATGAAAATAACAGAATGCATATATAAATATTTATTTTAAAAAAGAGATAAGTCTTGTAATTTAACTTCGTCAATTATGTTAATTATTTATAACTTATATATTAATCTTTTTCTACAGTTTTTATTTATCATATTGATAAATTTGTAATTTACTGTCTAGATAATATTTGTTTCTTAATTTAATATGTAAATTAATACATACATATTTTTCTGATATGCCTACTCCACTTCGCGTATTAACTATTTTTCTCTCCCGTTTTTTTTTTTCGTTTCTTCTCCCACCTCATATCATTCACGTAATAGGTGAACCAGTCTTGTAAGAATCTTTAGTTATTTACACAATAGCTTACAATGAAGACTAATATCTCTTCGTTGAATTGTGTTATATAGCAGTCAGTGTACTGAAAGAAAAAAAGTTATAGCTTTAAAAACGACAAGTAAATTCTTATAATAATCGTATTCATCTATAGTCACGCGAAAATAAATTATATTTTTAAACGTATTTAAAAGCTGTCGAGTGAAAATATCTAAAATGGATGTGAATAATAAAAACAATACGTGTACTGATAAAACATATAAAAATTCTCAGCAATTAGAAGAAATAAACAATATCTTGGTTTTTTACGTCAATGGAATTATGGTGAAAGCAAATAATTTTCTTTACTAATTTAATTAAATATATAAGCAATAAGAAGTTTAACATTAATTTTAACATTAAAAATATAACATTTGAAAAAATAATTAGATTTTAATGAAGTATTTCATGGCACAGAAAATGAATATTTATCTCTGAAAATTATTTATCTTTAGATAATTAAGATCAATAATCTTAAATTTAACTTTCTATTTCTATTGACTAAATAAAAACTGATGTAATATAATTTACTATGCATAATATTCTGATGCATAAGATACCTTAATAATTTTTGTACTTGAAAATAATATTAAAAAAAAAATAATAATAAATAAATAAATAAAGAACATTAACGATTAATTTTTGCTATTAATTAAATAGAAAGTATTCATTTTGTATCAAATGAACTCGATATAATTGCAGGTTAATGATAGCAATATTGAACCGGAATGGACATTAATTTACTATTTGCGTACTAAACGTATCCTTTCACATTTTCATATTTATCTGCCAGTTTTACGAATATCATAATTTCATTAAATAAATATTATTTTCCTTAAGTAATTTAATACAGTAGGATTAACTGGCACAAAACAAGGATGTTCGGAAGGCGGCTGTGGGACTTGCACAGTGATGATTTCAAGATATGATCGAGAACATAATAAGATAATGTATTCTTAATCATTTTTATATTTACACAAATTATATTAGATATATTATTAATAAGAAGATTGTCGATTAAGGCTATTATTATATCTGTCCACTCAATGTCTAAACGTTCACTAGTACTTTTCAGTCTAAATTACGGTATTATTTATAATTATAATAATTTTTGTATTACATTGCAATTTCATTTTTCTTATATAAAAAAGTTTCGAAACGTCATAAGTTATAAAATATAATGATAAAATATTAATAATATTTATATTTTTATTAATAATTTATATTTCGGTATATTTATATTATTGTTACTTTTTATATTTTTTAAATATAAATTTTTTTTTGATCTTTTGTAAAAAATAATATATATATATATATTAGTTTTTGAAATTATAAATTCTAATTTTACCTTAGTTTCTTTTATTTGAATAACTGATAATGATTATATTAACCGAAGGAATTTTACTTTTTAAACAAATTTTTCGTTACTGATATAATATACTAAAATCTCAATCATAACTCATGGAATTTTTATAGTTTAAACTTGGAAATTTTTAAATAATTCTTTAAATAACTATTTAAAATTATAAATAAAATAATACGTAGATTTGATATTAATGTTTTTCTTAAATTTTAACGTTCTTATTATTCATTCAATATTTTCCCATTATTATTTATAATATTCTTGTTGCTAGTTATGCTAATAATACACCGTATAGTATATTTTTAATAGTTACTTGAGCATGCTTATTTTTGTAAAGAATATTAACTTATTAATATTAATTATTAATAGGTATTTTGAATCATTACGATAAATAATTTTATTTAAAATTTTTAAATATATTTAATTTAATAAAGTAATCAATAGCGATTTCATCAGTCATGTATGATTGCTCGTAGAAATTCTGAATTATTATAGTATTTATTTATTATAGTATATTATTATAGTATAAATTTATTCTAGTAATTTGGCAGTAAATGCATGCTTAATGCCGGTGTGCGCAGTCCATGGGTTGGCTGTCACTACCATCGAGGGTATTGGCAGTACCAGAACGAAACTTCACCCAATACAAGAGCGATTGGCTAAATCACACGGCTCGCAATGCGGTTTCTGTACTCCGGGTATCGTCATGTCAATGTATGCGCTATTAAGAAGTAAATCGGATCTCACTATGAATGACATAAATATCGCATTTCAAGGTAAGAAATTCTTTTAGACGTAAAATATAAAAATACTTTTTTAACGGTAATCAAATATATAATATCATTATATCTATAGCTCGTGGGTATAATTTTTTTTATCTTGAAATTAATTTTTAATGTTGTAATAAACAGAATAATATTAATTTTAATGGTATTAGTTTCGAAAGTGTTCACGTGAATTGTCATTGCTAAATATATATAATGCACATTTACACCAAATTCAAATATATCAAAATATAATAAAAGGAAATAAAGTAAATAAAATTTTTAGTATTGCTTTATTTAATGAATGAAACTACAGAAATTCTGTATTAGAAGTGCATTAACATGATATGATTATTCTAAATTCATATTTTCTAAATATCTGTATAAATATATATATATATATATATGTATATGTATGCATTTGAATATTTTTTCATTTTGAATATCACTATTCTATTATATTATAATTGTATTATTTTAATTTCTGTATATATAAATTATATTGTTAATAAATTTATTCCATTCTATAAAAAAATGTTTTTATTATATATTATATCACATAATTACAATATAATAAAATAAAGTAATCACACACTAATAGACACATATGGTATTATAAATTTAATAATAAAAATTGTATAAAGAAATTTAATTTTCTCTTTTTAATATTTTTATTATAAGACATATATTTTAAATTTAAGGAATAATACAGAACAATTTAAGTAGGTCTGGAAAAAATAAATAAGCGTTATAAAGCAAACGACTTATTGCTCAGAAAAATATAGATATTCCATCATTTAAATCATTTATACACGAAGATTTTCATTCTCGTGATTTTCTTGATAATAATACAATGAAATAATAAAACTTAATAATAAAAATAATAATAATGATAAATTTATAATCAAATAATAGATATCAATTTATTTAAATAGAAAACAAATTAATTACGATTGACTAATTATGCAAATTCAATGTGAATATGTAACAATCAACCATACAAATCTTCTAAAGAAATAATCTAAAAAAGCAATATCCTTTTAATTCGTATTGTTTATAAAATTGGGATAATCTTTCAAATATACCGAAGACAGCATTTAGTACAAATTTATTAATTAACTAGTAAACTAAATAAATGCTACATCGTAAGATTTAAAAGATATTACATTTGTTGAATTATTATTGATTACATTAATTTTGTTGAATTTTCAATAGAGCTGGGACAATAATTCCAACAATGATGTGTGTTTCATTCTTATTATACTATTCGATAACTTTTATCATATTCTAAGTGTTTCATGCATTAATTTAATTAATTTATCCATAAATTCTTATTTATTCGTGGAAAATAAATATATTATATTTATTTCAAAGTATTTGATATATATATATATGATGTAATTATAATCTCATTTATAACATGTACAGGTAATTTGTGCAGATGTACTGGATATCGACCTATTGTTGAAGCTATGCGAACTTTTACCGCTGATTCGCAAAAATTGCATACATCGGAAGAAGTGAATTCTACAGAATCGAAAGCATGTTTTCTTGGCAGTGATTGTTGTAAAATGGCCTTTACATCACAACCAGCTGAAGCGCTAAGCTCCAAAAAGTACATTCCATATGATCCTTCGCAGGAACCAATTTTTCCTCCGAATTTACAAGTAAGACAATAAATTTCAATACAAATTGCGGGTAATAATTTAAAAATTTTCTGTTACTTTTAGTTATCATCTACTTTGGATAATGAATATTTAATTATGAAGGGAAAACAGACCACTTGGTTCAGGCCAATAAATTTAAAGCAGCTACTTCTATTGAAAAATAGGTATCCAAATGGAAAAATTGTAGTTGGTAATACAGAAGTCGGTAAGATTACGGGAAATTCATAAATTATGTAGTTTATATATTTTATCGTTATTTATTGTAATTGAATGCCATTTCAAAAGGCGTTGAAGTAAAAGTAAAGCATTTTACGTATCCTATACTTATTCATCCGATTCGTGTTCACGAATTAAAAAAAATAGAAGAAACAGCCAATGTAATTACAATTGGAGCTGGTACAACATTAGTTGAATTAGAGTCTGCACTTCGACATCAAATATTAATTAAGCATGGTAACTGTAACTGCAATTTTATTTTAATAATTCTGTGAGTTCTCGTGAATCATAATAGTTTTATCAATTGAATTTATAGAATCGAAAACCAGAATTTTTCAAAGTATAGTGAATTTATTACACTGGTTTGCTGGAATTCAAATACGAAATGTTGCAGTAAGGATAATCATTCAACATTAATATTTCATATATTATATAATATTATAATATTGCACACGACTACAGAGTACAGAAATTTCGTTTTTTGTTTTATTTACATTATCAACAATAATGTACTATTTAATAATATATAGGCATTTATATTACGATAAAAAAGTTATGCTAACAATTACAGAATAATTTAGAATGTTGTAAATTAATTTCGATTTTATGAGAACTTATAATATCAATGACGCATTCATTATATTCATTGTACAACAATATTTTAATATTATTGCCATCTTATATTGTATCAATTTTTTCCTAATTTTAACGATTAAATTATATATTGTTATTAGACAAATACTTCTTAAAAGATTTAGGGATTTCAAAGATAGTGATACTGAAAATATTTTAAAAATAAATAATCAACCATATTTTCTACATAAATAATTAACCATAGTTTTTAGTCAATAGGTGGAAATATAATGACAGGAAGTCCGATTTCCGACTTGAATCCCATATTTCTGGCTGCTGGTGTAAAATTAAATTTATGTAGTATTAATTGTGGATATAGAACAGTTCAAATGGATCATACATTTTTTACCGATTATAGAAGTAATATAGTACGTCCTGATGAAGTATTAATTTCAATTGAAATACCTTATAGCACTCAGGTCATTTGAAATTATTAAGCAATTATGTAGTCCATAATACATTACGACTGACCAATAATGCATATCATTCATTCAGGATCAATATTTTGTATCTTATAAGCAATCTAAAAGACGAGATGATGACATAACAATTGTCAACATGGCATTGAACGTTTTTATGAAAGAAAATTCTAACATTGTCGAGAAAGCATATTTGGCTTTTGGTGGGATGGCACCTATTACTGTGTTGGCCAAAAAAACCTGCGAAGCCTTAATTAATAAGTAATAAATTAGTATTATTGCCATTATTTTATGCGATAGACATATATATAAATAAAATCAATTTACTAGTCGGTTTAGAACAATGTTTAATGGTCAATTTAACTCTATCAAATTCCCTTCATTTTCATTTTGAAGATTTTCATTGTTTATCCAAACGATTTTACGCCTTTTAGCTTAGCGATTTAAAATTTCTAAAATAGGCAAATCATTATAACCACTTATTATTTAGATTTTTATACAGTCAAACGAAAATTTTAATCCCATCAATCTCGTATCAATTCAACGGTATTTTCATTGTTCAATCAATAAGAACTCAATTAATAAGTGGTACTGTGTATATTTATATGGCACATATTTTTTATCGTATTTTCCATTCAAATCTCTTAGATCCAATCCAATAATATGGTTTCAGAAAGTAAATTTTGATTAAACTAAGCCTAACTAAATTTTTTTCTCTAACGTTACTTATGTTTCTCTAAAAGCTTAATTATTGAGTTTGAAATTACTTAATCTTCTAAATAGAAAATGGACGGAAAGCCTTTTCGATAGTTTAATCGATACTCTCATTGAAGAATTACCTCTTCCTGGAGATGCACCTGGTGGTATGGTATTGTATCGGCGCTCATTAACTCTCAGGTATCGAATCAGATAATTAAGCTACTACATATTTTAGCAAGTATAATTAATAGTCTATAAATAATTCTATTACTTTTAGTTTATTTTTCAAAGGTTATATGCATATATTAAGTCAATTGCAGAAGAGTGTAGCATCTGTAAGACCAGTGTCGAAAGAATTAGAATCCGCGGCTGATTGTTTTCATTACAAACCTCCTAAGAGCTCTCAGTATTATCAAATGGTAAATTGAATAATCTTAACGTATAACAATTTACAAATAACGAGACGTATATTAATGCATTTGCAAATGAATGATTAATATGACGGGAATATTATTATAAATTTAATTGAAATTTATATTTAAAATGATAGTAAAAAGATAGTTAAAATGCCTTTGTACGACTTTTAAAATATTTACAATTAAGAAGAGGTGGGCATTTGATAATATAGGTACCTAAAGATCAGCCATCGACTGATTTGATTGGAAGACCGTTAATTCACGTCAGTGCCTTTAAGCAAGCAAGTGGAGAAGCTGTTTACTGTGATGATATTGCATGCGCCGAAGGCCAACTTTATTTAGCGTTCGTAATGTCAAAAAGTGCTCATGCAAGGATCATTAAAATTGATAAAACGCAAGCTATGGATTTGGAAGGGACTGTGGCGTACTTTGACGCCAACGATATACCCAAAGATCGTCGATACTTCGGCCCTATTCACAAAGACGAAGAGATTTTTGCATCGGAATTAGTAAAATTAAATGATTAATATGCCGGGGAATATATCCGATATGTTACGAATGAAGTTTGTAAAATATTTTAGATAAGCTGTCATGGCCAAATAATTGGAGCAATAGTAGCCACAAATCAAATCATTGCCCAAAAAGCCGCGAGGATGGTCAATGTCGAATACGAAGAGCTTGAACCTGTAATTTTGACTATCGAGGTATAATAATAACATTTATAATACAGCACTCTAATGAAATGAATATTATTGAAATTATTTCATGTAAACATTATCGACGTACTAGTAACTAAACGAATTTATTTATATTAAATTAATATGAATTTACTCAAATAAACGTTGATTCATTAAAGGATGCTATCAAAATGAACTCATTTTACGAAGAAGGTCATAAGCTTATCGATGTAGGAAACGTGGATAAAGCATTTGTTGAGTCGGAATGTATTTTAGAAGGGGAAATAAGAATAGGAGGGCAAGAGCATTTTTATTTAGAAACGCAATGTGCTATTGCAATACCAAAAGAGGATGATGAAATGGAGATTTTCTCGGCAACGCAAGATCCCGCAACAACGCAATCCGCAATTGCTCACATGCTCAATATTCCTATGAATAAAATTACCGTACGAGTTAAGAGATTAGGTGGCGCCTTTGGTGGCAAGGAATCACGATGTTTGCTCGTTACATTGCCAGTTGCGTTTGCTGCATATAGGTACACAGCATTGATAATTATATTTTTATGAGAAGTATATAGTGAGAATTGAATGGACAAAAATGTATGAGAACATAGTATTCACTATGCTACATGAATGCACAATAAACAATATTGTTTTAAATTATTATATCAAAGTATAACACTTTTACAATTGTTGTAATTATAATTGAGATTTTTAATATAGTTTGCAAAGACCTGTAAGATGCGCATTAGATCGAGATGAAGATATGTTGTTGACTGGGACAAGACATCCGTTTTTATTTAAGTACAAGGTAGGCTTTACCGGCGATGGTATTATTAAAGTACTTGAAATTCATATTTACGCTAATGGAGGCAGTTCCTTGGATTTGTCAGTACCAGTAAGTTATAAATATAAAATTTTGCTTAAAGTATTGCTATATATATATGTGTGTGTGTGTGTGTGTGTGTGAAAGCTAAATGACTCTGTAAGGAAAAAGACTCGAAACAAGGTATGTGGTTTTATTTATTCGGGAATAGTCGAATCCAAAAACCTTTTTTCACGATACATCCTCATTGGCACCAAGTCATAAATTTCAATATTTTTTTGTTTCTTTGAGTTGATCTTTATATACTCATGACGCTAAGCCAGGCATATATGGAATATACAAATATCTTCCACAGAAAATTATTACCAACTATTATTGTCTATATGTAGGCTATATTCCGCGCTATAACTCATATAGAGAATGCCTATAAAATACCAGCTCTCAAGATTTTCGGATATTTATGTAAAACGAATTTACCCTCAAATACTGCTTTTCGTGGCTTCGGTGCACCTCAAGCAATGTTTGCCAGTGAAACTATAATTCGACATATCGCAGATTACCTTGATCGGGATGTTATACAGGTAGGCAATATAATATTAATATATATATATATATATATATTTGTATTTATTGATTTATTTCGTTTATAGCTATCTGAAATGAATTTATGTAAAGAGGGTCAAATTACATTCTATAATCAAAGACTTGAAAATTGTTCGATACAACGGTGTTGGCACGAATGTCTTGAATTTTCCAAATATAATCAGAGATTGGAATATATTAAAAAATTTAATAAGTAAGTAGCAAAAGTAATAAAATGAAAATAAAAAATAAAATATATATATATACATTTTAAACAAAAAAGGAAGGGGATTCATTCATATGGATGGATTCGCATGTTAAATTCATATTGATGTAATTATTTCTTTATTCGCAAACTACCATATATTATGTAAAATGGCCTAAAAACCAAATTATAACTAATTTAAATTTTGTTGACATAATATTTTTAGAAATTCATGTAAATATTAATATTTTCAAAAGGATAATTATAAAGAAAATTTTCATTCGGCTTGAGATCTGTTAGTTATTAATTAATAAAATACATTATTGACAATGTATAGTAAATATTTTAAAATTATTTATTGGTGTGAGGGTATTAGTATAATTATGATATTGTAGACATTTTTGTTTTTATTGCGTATTTGTGAAAATATGTACTCATTATACTTCTAAATTAACGTTAGCTCTTGCGAGTATTTCAATTGATCAGCCACACATTTCTAAATTAAAACATCAAATCATTGCGAAGGCTTTTGAATTTTCCAACGCTTTTAATTATTATTTGTATTTTTTTATTAGGTAAAAGGGTTTTATATGTATATTTTTGTTATATAACTAAATGTTTATAAATATATGTATATATACATATATATATTTCTTTTTCTCTTTAATTTGAAAAAAGCATTATAAATAATTAATTATTTTCATCGGTATGTTGCTTTCTAAGATATAACAAGTCGATTTTAAGAAATTACTTTACATAGAAATAGTTTTCTCTAAAGTGGATATTATTATTAATATTGTTATTTTCAAGGCAACACAAATATAGAAAGAGAGGATTGTCAGTAATACCGACAAAATTTGGAATAGCTTTTGAAACACTTTTCCTCAATCAAGGCGGAGCCCTTATTCATGTTTATGTGGACGGCTCGGTTTTATTAACCCACGGTGGAGTGGAAATGGGACAAGGCATTCATACTAAAATGATTCAGGTTTCAAAATATCATTTATTTGTACTATGAATTATTATATTATGGATATATATATATATATGCACACTATGTATATAATACTTGTGTACTGTGGATTATTATTTATATTGGATATCAGTTGTTGATAAAAAAATTATGCCCAACAGATAATGAAAAGAAGTAACACAAAGTAACACCAATTATAGTTTTAAACGATAAATTAATTTTATATACAGTATAATATCAATATAATAAAATATTATTTGATATGCATTGCTTTTCATAAATGTTAGGTGGCCAGTAGAGTTCTGAAAGTAAATCCAAATAAAATACACATAACCGAGACCTGTACAGATAAAGTGCCAAATACAACTGCAACAGCTGGAAGCACCGGATCCGACTTAAATGGAATGGCTATATTGGTTTGCATACTATATATTCACAAATGCTAATTTAAATAAAATAAAAAAAAAAAATCTTCCAATACGCCTATAAAAATATATTTCTTACGTCAATATGAAAATGATTGAAGTTGCACGTGAAATACATTATTGAATCATTCTTACAAATTATATTATAAACATTACTTAATGCTATACTTTTAGAGTACACGATAAATTAAATATTATGTTCAAGTAGTACTTGCACTTTTTAAACAGCCCTTTTGACAATATTTCCACTTCTGATTCAAATACAAACCTAAATTTTCAGTAGAATTCTTATGTAATTATTAGAATAAATTCAGGAAAATGTATATATTTCATATTCCTTTTGATCATTCAGTGAGTTGAGAATAATAGCATAAAATCATGTATAAAATAATCATTGCGTTTCATCTAATTTTTATTCTATTTGAATAAGTTTTGTTTCCATTATACAATGTGAAATTGGAATTGCGTTGGTTTTCATTTAATTTACTTTATTTATTTCAGAACGCTTGTACGGAAATAATGAAACGAATTAAGTATATAATAGAGGCTAATCCCAATGGGACATGGGAGAGTTGGGTGGAAAAGGCTTATTTCGATAGAGTTAGTCTTTCTGCAACTGGATTTTATCGTACACCCGATATAGGATTTGATTTCCAAAAGAATACTGGAATACTATTCGATTATTTTACATATGGCGCTGGTTGCAGTGAGGTAGAGATTGACTGTTTAACGGGTGATCACCGGGTAATTTTATTTATTTATCAAACTCATCAAAAAATACCACATATAATTGTGGTTAATTGTTGTATAGTTTTCAAATAATGATGAAATGTAGAAAAGAATTATAAAATTTATTATATTTAAATGAGCATTATTTGAAAATGTTTTCTTAATATACAAACAATTAAAATTGCTACTTAAAATATTCGTTTTCATATCTTATAAATGATATGAATATTATTGTTCACTGAAGTTCATTTGTCAGAACATTTGGAATAAATAAATCGATCTATCAGTTTAGGATATAAAACGTTGTTAATTAATCAGCTTCTTACAAAGTAATAAATATTGTAATAGCATTTGAGTCTCGATGTTTTTTCTTTTATGATGCTTTTATTTACATTGATTTCATAAATAAAATTAATTTATGCAATTAATCATATACAAATAACTGTTTATCTTTTTAAAGTCGAAAAATACATCAAATCAAATATTTAAAAATCTCTAAAAACAAAAAGTGGCGTAAAAATCAAACATAATTTATGACGGAAATGAAATTCATAAGAGTCGTATTAATATTACATTCGTGGACTAGAAAAAGCCTAAAACAGTGACTCCTGTAAAAATATGATTGGTATGATTTATTAGCGTTCAAAGCCTTTGAAAAATAATGGGTCGAAACGGGATATTAGAACTTAAGTTTTCACTGAATGGACATCCAAGCAAGTCTCTGGTGCGGTCTGCTGTTTATGAGAAAGTCAATAGATATATATAAACTTTGTAATTTATGTTTTATAAATAAATATATATGTTTATATGCGATTACACAGTAGAGGAATAAAAATTGCAATATATATTCAAAAGTACTGAAAATGTTGAAAAGAATTATTTTACTCATCCTCTAGGTATTGCGAACTGATATTGTTATGGATTTGGGAGAAAGTTTAAATCCAGCGATTGATATTGGACAAATAGAGGGAGCATTTATGCAAGGTTATGGACTTTTTACAATGGAAGAAATGATATATTCGTCTAAAGGAGTAATTTATAGTCGTGGTCCTGGAGCTTATAAAATACCAGGATTTGCGGATATTCCCGAAGAATTTAATGTTTCATTATTAAAAGGAGTTTCTAATCCTAGAGCAGTGTATTCTTCGAAGGTTAATTATTATTTGAATAAAATATATTTTTCAATATACATGGGAAATGTGAAAAGATCAATATTTTCAACGAGTTGAAATTACTCCAAATTAATTAATGGATTTGATACTCATTGAATTAATCAGATATGTGAATAACGTCAGCTCACGAAATGTCATTTCAGGCTATAAAAGCGAATAAATTAAAACTATATTTTAACTATCAAAAATTATGAAATATACATTTAAAAATGCATGCGTAATCATCACGAATAAAATCCAAATATATTTACAAAGAAAATATCTAAAATTTTTGAACTGATAGTATTTTTATAAATGGTTATTGAATTTAAAATAACTATAATCATTAATTTATATTGTGGTTTAAAAGTAATCCGTTATTTTTAAAATCCAAACTTTATTATTCAATGTTTTTATGTTTAAGAAAGTTATATAATACTTCTAAAATTAATCGAATATTTACTAATTGAAAATTAAATTTTTTTAGCAAGTTACATTTCTCTATAAAAATGAATTAAAATGTCAATATATAAAATAACTGTTTCTATTTTGGCTGATGATTCAAATAAATTAATTATCTTTGTCTAGAATTTTTCAATGTTTATTATCATCTTTATTGCTGTATATAGTTTTTGGCGTTATTGTAGAAATTTCAGTTTTTATCATTATTTCACTTATTCGTCAATTTGTCTGAAGCTTATTTTTACACGATTATTCTATTGGAATTTATTAATATTTACGAAAGAATGTAGTCTCTTCGTATTGTGTATTCGAGAATAATTTGTGACTTTCCTTTTCCCAATATTAATTTACAATACGGCTAAATATTAAAGCAATTTTAGTCACTTATAAGTTATAAATAAGTACATTATTACAAAATTTTCTTTTATCTTTCTTTTATATTCTGTTGGAATGCACGCTAAATACTTTGAGATATGCAAAGAAACTTGTGCGTATTTGATTTATACGTAAAAATGGTTTACAATTAATTATTTCTAAAAAAATTTGTAGGCTGTTGGAGAACCTCCTCTTTTTCTAGCTTCATCGGTATTTTTTGCTATAAAAGAAGCCATTAAGGATACACGCAAAGATATGAACCTTCATGGATATTTTAGATTAGATTCACCGGCAACTGCTGCTTCTATACGTATGGCTTGCATAGATAATTTTACAAAAAAGGTAGTTTTTTTATAAATTTTTATGTAAAGAAAATTTCTCATAAATATTAATTTTGTGTAATAAGATAGCCATAAATATTCATAAATATATTTTCTGCCGTATTAGATTGGAGTTGGCGATGGAAAAATATCCTGGAACATAATTCCGTGAATTACATAATCTACATCATTAGATTTTCTAGGAAAATCGTATTATCATAAATTGTGTTATAGTTTTAAAGCATGAATATTACAAACTGACTTTATTGATTAATAAACTTCTAATGCAATCCACAATAATGCTGAATTATTATTTATACATTAATCACCTTCGTGCAGATTTAATTGAAATATCTAATTTTATTGGGATTTTAATTTAATATTGTTTAAATATCTCGTATTTCACGATTGCCATGTTTTTTACGCCAATGTAACTCTATCCGTGTACATTATTGTTTACGTCTGAATTTGTACCGACACGACCCCCCCGTTCGTGTCCGCCCGGTGTCATCGTATGTTTTTCGTACGCGCAATTGTATTTCGCGACCACAGCTTCGACAGCCGAGCGCAGCAAGCAGATGAGCACACTCGCAGCGCAGCCCCTTCCCCACCGTCTTGACCTTGCCTCCCTACCCCCTTCTCAAGGAAGGAAAATTCTATGCACATCAATCTCAGTGGAGTAGGAAAATTAGTGGACCACCCACCAACCAATACTTTTTTGGACGGCCTCGGCGGCCTAGCTTGCCCTGTGAACATAAAATAGGGCCGCAAGCACCCCGCAGGCACGAATTCTCTCAG
>JAPYYT010001142.1:0-31284 GCA_030522565.1 Ceratosolen corneri
TCTCGTATAAGAATGTTTATTTAAGAATTTCACGTCTTCAGCAATAATAACCACAAACTTAAATAAACTCCCTTGCAAAGATTA
Organism: Ceratosolen corneri; assembly: GCA_030522565.1. NCBI lineage: Eukaryota > Metazoa > Arthropoda > Insecta > Hymenoptera > Agaonidae > Ceratosolen > Ceratosolen corneri. The sequence goes on from JAPYYT010001142.1 coordinate 85, forward strand.
TAAATATCATATACACGATAAAAGAACGATTTTATTATAAATATAATAAATACTGTATCACTTCTTTAACTATATATTGTTGCACTTGTTCTTACTAATTGCTCGTTGTTAATTTGGAGAAGAAAAAATTCGAGAAAAAATTCGAGAAACATCGAAAGATTCGAGAAAAAACCGTTACGTGAGGGGCGGAATAGTCCGGAGCGAAGGAGAAGTGTCGTCTCGTCTCTTTCTATGCCCTTTCCTCTGCTTATTATCGATACATGACGTTTTCTCTATATTGTCGCGCCTCCAGCTTGCGAATGGAGGGGATTGAGGGGCGGAAAGTTTACGCGACGAAATTCGAAGAATTGCAACTCTATTATGAAATTTGTTTAATAGTTAGAAATCTCAAACACAAGGAAATATTAACGTAATTAAATGCCGTACAAGCGATGTAATATTCTAAAATTTAATATTTATCAATAATATTAATTATACGTAATTATACATAATTATGTATTTAGAATAATTTATAATATGAAACGAAAATTTTATTACAGAAAAAATTTTAATGCCCAATATTTTCAAATATCAGATCGTTATAAACCGACTGTATTCAATATTGTATTTCTTGAAATGTTATGCATTTTAAGAATTACTATTCACGGATTTTAACTAATATCAATGGATTTTAATTAAACCAATATTTGACTTATTAGGTAATTTCATGTAAATAATTATTTTTAAATGTTAAGTATGTGAAGATTGAGAATTGGAAATAAATATAATTTCGCTAAACGTATATATGTATACACATGGATATTTTACTTAATAGTAAATTCCTTTTACTCAATGTGGACTTTATCGTTTAAAGTATAATCTAAATGTGAATAAAAAATTATACTCATTTTAAAAAGTATTTCTGAAATTTATGAATTGATGTCAAGATTTGAAATTACTTTAAATTTGTAAGAATTGTTCATTAATCTATAAGTTTAAAAAAAAAAACCATATAATAGAAATTAATTCAACTTTATAGATTCTATTTATGTAAAAAGTACATAGTAAGATTACATAAAAATGGCATTGTTAAATGGATGTCATTCGTAAACTACAAACATAGTTTCTATTGAATTTACTGATAGAGACGAGTTTTTAGTAAGGCATTTCGAATTGATTGTGTAGCTTATCTAAACTTGTATTTCGTCGACTTGGAGAAACATTGATACTAATAAATCCTGTGGATTAAACGATAAGAAGAATTAATGATACTCAGGAATCTTATTCTTCGCGACACTTCAGTTTTAGATTATAGATATCTTGGGAGCATATACTTGTAACATTCTATCTATGTTTTTAAGGTTCAATATTTATATTTTTTAATCGTTCAACTGTATAAGTTTTAGCTTGGCGTATTTCCCAATTTTATTACAATTATGTTAATGTGATTAGAATAAATGTATCGAGTGAGAGATAAAAATGTGATAAAAGTAATGCTTATGTGCCTGATGTTTGTGAAAATTTTCGATTGAGAATATATTGAACCAACCCGTACTCAATGAGTAGAAATTCAAATAGAATTCACCTGCAAAACATATTTAGTTGTACAAATGTAAATCAATGGTACATGCATATATATAATTCAAGAATAATGTCGACGAGGTGAAGAATGCTTTTCAATCGACATAAATTTAAATACATAAAAATGGTAATTTTAGTGAAAATTATTTTATATAGTCATATCACAATATAAATTACATGCTATCACAGATGTATCATTTTTTAATGGAAAACATTAAATTTAATATGAATACTTAATTGTAGCTCCCGACTAAACGTAATGCTTAATTCGCCTCAAATATTCATGCTCGATAGTCAATTATAAAATCATTATTGTCGTTGAATAAATAATGAATGCTGCTGCATTTTAAAAATAAAAGTCAATCGAATTTGTGGTAACATAATATCTTCTTCTTTAATAGATTCTGCAGGTTTAGCGAAGCTTTAATTAGGATTCCGAGTAAAGTGTCTGCACTATAGCTAGACATATTTTTTCGTTAAAGAAATAATTTCGTATTATAGAAATAACTCGCTAATTATAAAAATTATATTTCAATATAATAATGATAAACACGCGTTTGCCAAGAAATTTTAATTCTCCAAACAATACAAAGAATTACTTTTCAATTGTGCACTACCGAGCAAGCAAGTTCTTTTAACGAAAGTCAATGTTTTTGAATAAATGCGCCGAAATAGCCTTAAATTATTACGATAAATTAATCTAGTCCGTACTAGAAGTCCGTAGGAAGTTTAAAATTATAACGACATCAAACAGTTAGGTGCCACTCACAAACCCGAATCAAGTGTCTGACTACTTATTGCAGATTTATGTAATAAATTAATATATTTTTAGCTCTGAGCAATGAATACTTTAAACCCCAGGAGTTTAAGATAGTTCTGATACGCAGATGAAACTTTACGATGCTTTTAATATCATATACTTTGATAATCCATCTGTGCTAACGATATATAAATTCCTCTATTCGAAGGCCTATTTAAAGAACGTGGAACACGAAGTAATAAGTTAAATTTAGATAATAAAGGAATATCACGAAGTAGCTTGATATCTTCTACGCTCCCATTATCAAACATACTATTTACAGTCATATTTAGGATTTTTTAACATTCTCACCACTCTAAGGAAATTATCCTATTCATTGATTTTGTGGTACATAAAGTTATGTACAAATATTTGATCAGACAGTTAAGGAATAAGATTTCCTATTAAATTATATTATCAACAATATATTAAATACGTTCAATTATAAGCTAGTAATGTTGACGAGTGTGTGGCTTTTTCGGTTTTCCATTATTTAAAGAATTATTTTAATTTTTAATTTAATGCTTAATATAAGCAATAGCCACGTAATTATGAGGGAATACCTGGTATTTCAGTTTTTTTTTTTTTTTTACCCATTTTCGTTACTAAATACCCGAGAATATTACATAGTCATTACAGTGGCATTATAATCTTGCATTACAATTGTGTTAATTATGCGTAGCATAGCAAACAATAGATTATCGTTGAGTTACTTGTTGCATATAAAATCAATATCATCATACTGAATTATATTTCGCAAAGCATTGCTAAGTCTGAGTAATAGCTAAGGATGTTACGCGTTCAATTGCTACGACATAGTACACAAGCTTTAAAGGGATTTAGTTACTTTTCAGCTTCAATGCCTTACTTATTAGAATACCTTGGTATTTTGATACTTTGTTGGCTATAATAATGTATAATAAATTCATATAAATGGAGAAGGTGTAGCCTTTTGAACTGAACAATAAAAGTTAAAACAATGGCTTACGAATTTAAAGTACTCGAACGGCAGTTAAACTTTAAAGACGGATTCACTTTTGTTTAATTAATACGAGTGACACAGAAAAGTACACAATACAATGATAAATTTTAAGCCATTACTTAAAACTGTTTAACTTATTATACTAGCTGGTGTCAATAGTCTTATTAAATGAAAAAACATATAAAGAAGTTGTATAAGACAGGATAGAAATTATAGAGGATTGTATATTCTCTGTAGAAAATTTCAAGTTATGGATAAATAAAGAACCAAACCACTTATACAGAAAGATACACTTCCTACGATATGAATTTAAAAATTCTTAACAATAAAAGAAATTATATTATTGTTGTGTTTCATGTTTTTCTTGATTTTCGTGAGATTTTCAAAATTATGTAAAAACCGTTTCATGCACGTAGATAAAGGCTTACTTTTAACTTGCATATAACATTATACATAACTATATAATAAAAATTGAATATGATTCGATAAACTGTTTTCATTGTTGGAAAATTTCTGAAAAAATGCATGATAATTTTAAAGAAAAATTCAATAAGAAGAATTGGCCTTCAAGAATTGGTATATTATAAGAAAAGAAGATAATATGTTATAATATTTAGCATTTAATGTATAGCTAATAGTAATACTCGTATAGGAAAAGGTTTATTATAAGTTGAATGGATTGAATTTTTCGTTTGTTTCTATCCGAATCTTGTCCTTTTCCCTTTCACAACTATATGCATAGTAATAAACAATATATGTATAAAGTAACGATACTTAAGAGCATAATTGTAAATGTACGTAAAAGAGCTTCTAAAAGGACGGATAACTTGTTTTTGGGTTAAGAATCGTATGCAAATAACGCCGAACAGTAGCGATTATAATCCCACCTAGCAAACGTTATTATTCATTTACTGCTTTTGCTTGACGCAAGAGTGCCCCCATTATTCTTGCGAACTCAGGTAAGTGAGAGGAGAGAGAGAGAGATAGCACATCCGCAAAGCTGAGCACCATTCCAAACTTCACATGATTTCTTGGAAGAGGCTGTACATGATGTTTGACTCATTGTAGCGTCACATCCGTCACCGGAAGCCCACCTGAATATCTCCAATTGTTCTAAGCTGGAAAATATAGCTGCTATATTAGTAATTAAGCTGGCTCGATGTTTATAGCAGAATATAGATGAATAATTCATTTAATAGAGCGAATTTAATTGGAAAGAATGCGAATGGAATGTGTATTTAAGGAAAGAGTTTGGTGACCATATTTCTAGTAGAAATCCAACAAATAACATAATTATATAGAAAATATGTATATTAAAATCTCTGATTAAATTTCTATGCGTTATGTTAACTATAGACGATTCAACTATTTAAGTAGAAGCATAATTATATACGAGTGACGGTGGGTAAGTATTTTTTACGTGTAATTTATGCATTGCTTTTAATTTAAAATGACCTAACAAAAGGAATCGACGGAAGAACAAATTTATACAGAGTTAAAAACTGTTTCTCGGAAAGATAAATTTTATAATTCGCACGACATTGTGAATAATTTGCATTCCCATTACATTTATTAAAATAAGATAATAATATAAAATCATTTAACTTTCTACCTGTCTGCATAAGAATCTTCCTAACAAGCTTCTTTTCTACGTTGACATATGAGTAATTTATACCCAAGCTGTTATCCCAGTGCATAATTTTATTTCTAGTAATCTTAGATTGTGAATTACGGCCTTTTCAGTTTTAACGTTAATAATCCTTTTAATATGATCCTCATAAATGAATATATAACATTTATGTATGAGTAATTTCCGCCAAGGTATATCGTATAACGACAAATAAGACAAATATAGTCGGTGTATTAATTACAAACCGATATATACTTGACGTCATTTTAATAACGAATCGCCTTCAAATGAAAATATTAAATTAAACGAACGTTATTTAGAAACTTTGAAAATATATTCAAATTAATTTTTACTCAATGAATTTTTTTTATTTTCCATATATATTTTCATGGATATATCCAAATTAAGAGATTTATGCGTAAAGTTTTATTTAACAAGTTTTATTACATTTTTGTTTAACGCAATCGAAAAAGGATTAGGAATAAATTTAAATAAAAGTAAATATAAATATAAAAGTACTTTATAATTATAAGACTTTGAAATTTTCACTGGTTATTATTTTTATGATTTAGATGCTTAAGGTTTTCCTCGAGAAATTGTAATATAATTGTTAGATATAAACAAAGTGAAGAAAAATCAGGAAATTCTTTCTTATAATAAGAAAGTATTTCAGAAAGATTAATCATCAGTAAAAGCTTAATATTAGAGTAATAGTAGATTACACAAATAAAATGCATGAAAAATAACATTAAATTTTTCAGGGACAAAATATAGATCGATATCTATTGATATTTATAAAATTTTTTATAGGCATAATTATGTTTTATCTGTAAAATTATTAAAAACAAAAAAAAGTAGAGATAATGGATCTCATTGAGTTCATAATAATGCAATTGTAATAGATTAAAAAATAAAATTTCGTGGAGCTGGTCAAGCATATTTAAGCTTGATTCAAGATTATTTCATTAATTATAACAATTAATAAACATTATAGTTCCTTCAAATAAAGTCTAAAGCTTTCCAACGAATTTTCATTACTTGTTTGATGTTTGATGAACATTTTTTTCCAGCACTTTGAATCCTCAGTACTCTAAAATATATAAAATTTCAAGAGAAAAAAATTGGAAAATAAATTGAGTGATGCGTCACGTCTGGCCATACACACAGAAAATATTACAAAAAATCCGCAGCGCATAATCGACGTATAATAAGGAATCATTAAGAAAATGGTCTTCCTTACTTGAGCTTTTGAAATTTAATTAAAACTTGGCCGGTAGCTGTGTGGAGGATATACCTTTCACGATGTCGATTAGCCTGCGATTATGCCCACCAACTCCTGGAAAGATCTTGGAAATTTTAATTTCGATGTACGAAATGTATTATTCGCCTTTTTTTTGAAATTCAGGAGCATAATGAGAGTGTATTAATAAATAGTCCAAGTTTTCTCGAATAATTAATTTTATTAATCAGCCGAGACTTTCTCTTCGCATTCCCTTTATTGCCGATATTTTTATAGAATAATTAGTATTCTTATTGTGGAAACGTGATGCTTAACTTAAAAACTAAATTTTGCACTATAAATTGCTATTTAGGTAATAAAGGTAATATTCATAGCCGATATGCTTTAGGATCTAATAATACGTTCTACGCGTATATATTCAATTGAAAAACATGTATGCGACACGATAAATGAATATTTAAGAAACTTGGAAAAATCTGAGAAAAAGGTTTCTCAATCAAAACTAAACACCTAACGAGCAATATGATTTTGCATAAAAACTATAATAATTATGTGACATTAGAAAGTTTCTCTAAACTGACTGTTACTTTTGTACTACTACTTTTATACGAAAATCTTATACTAGAAAGCATTAAAGTAGATAATTATTAATAAATTCTGTTTTAAATGAGTGGCTCGTGTGCTTGCTTAGCTCTCTGTCTTTAGTGCTAAGAAAAAGTGCTTCTGTACTCGTCGGATGCACTGAATATTTGAAATATATTGAAAAATGGCAATCCGCGGGAAATTAATTTCCCCATATCTAACGTTATAAAGTGAGTTCGATAAATCGAAATACATCTCGCAATGAAATTTATTGGCCATCCGCGATCCTCATTCTCTTCAAGCCATCATCAACTTCAAATTTATCGCTTTGTACGTACAGATTATAGCTCAATGATGTCCATTGGTCTCCTCTGATTAATAATATTTCTTATACCGTTTATACCATTAAACACAATAAAGTACCTACGTGACTTTGACATTTAATATTGGAAATATTATCGCACCCCCGAGGGATAAACGAGCAATAATTATAATTATACGATTGATAATTATATGCTTCTATTCATTTACAAGTGTTTTGAGAATTTTGTATTAGAACTATAAGCTATCTCTTATTGTAAATAATATTAAATAATGCATTTCCATAAATACATGTACACAGTATTCAAATATAATGCAAATTAGTTTTAAAATAATATTAATGGCAAATATGCGTAATGAAAATATTTGTTTGCATCAAATTGAGATTTAATGTTATTAAAATTTTCTATTAAATAAACACGAATTTAATTATTATTTAATGTTGAAATATATTTTCTAAAAAAAATTATAACTAAAATTTCACGATTAATTAATTAAATTCAATGTACGGAAGGGCAATAATAATAACAGCGACAATTCAATGAAAATTTAATTAAAAAAATATTTGCTCTAAGTATATTTTTTAATATTTTTAAACATTCATTCCTTATAATTGTTTAAATACATTGTTTACTAATATTATTTAAAATTTTAAAGATAAAGGAGGCATATGTTTTAAGTTGAATTATAACTAATATATTTGAAAACCTTCATGTACATCTTTATAGTTAGAATTAAAATTATAAGAAATTATTGAATCACATAAATTGACCTTTGACATTAGGATCGAATTAATGACTAAATGTTTAGTACTTGAAAGGAAATTCTTAATTATTTTATTACAATTACTTTATCGTTCTATTAGTATAAAAATATCTCAATATGAATGTATACGTAATGCACAACATTATATTTAATTAGATTTTTAATAATTTTCTAATTTGCTTTTAATAAAGCTTAATTCATACAAATTGTATGAAATTTTGCTCTGAAATACAGACATATAAAGACATCCTACGTTTAACAGTGTAAAAATTAATTTAGTTTCTGGTATTTAAAAACTTTGTGTAATTGTAGTTGTGAAGTTGTGAAAATGTATATAATATTAATAATATTTAGATTTTGATGGATCTGTTTCCAATAATAAAGTCGATATCAATATATTTCATATAGTAATTCATACAAGTGTATAATAATTCACTAATGTTTATTTTTTCAGATTCCTTGTAGTTGTACGTCCAAATAAAGTTTTTTGATAAATCCTTGTTTGTTAATGGAAGAGTCGATTAAACTTGTTTGTAATAAGATATTTTTCTTGTATGATTTATATATACCCGAAATTAGGTTAAAAACTACCATGAATCTTTGTGTATTAAAGTGTTGAACGAGGTCATCAAAATAAATAACTTGTGAATTCGTCAAAACTATTCCTTAAACATAAAATTATATATAGATTATGAATTTTATTATAAAAATATTTATCGTCTCCTAGAAAACTTGTAGTTATTAACTTTTGTGATTACTAATGTAGATTAAAATTAATATAACTTACTGATTTTATATATATATATATATATATGAATATTTTTTTAAATTCATGATGTAATTTTTCCGTAAAATTGAAGATATACTAATGTAATAATTTCAATTTGCAAAAAAATATTATTCTGTAACATGTATGAAAAATAAATTTTTTTTGTTGGCCTTTAACATGTATTTCATTTTTAAACTAATTGGAATATTAAACAGATTATTTTATGTAGATAATCTAAAATAAAATACACGTAAAAGCTTAACAAAAAATTTATTTTTCATACTTGTTGTAGAATAATTTTTTTTACAAACTAATATTAATATATTAGTATGCCTGCAATTTTTCTGAAAAATTGCATCATGAATTTTAAAAAACGTTCACAAATAAATTTGTATCGTTTAGAATGCTATTTGTGGATAAGAGTGCAAATTCTAAACAAATGCTGATGGTATTTTTTTTTTTTTTACGAATATGTTTAACAAAAAGTAAACTATATAACTTTGAAATAAGGTTTGATGAAGCCAGCACTTTATTATAAGGTACAAGAAGGAAAAGAGGAAAAGGAAAAAAGAGGCCAAAAATCTAAAGAAAGAAAATAGTAAGAAACTTTGTCGACGTGCAGTACTTGTCTCATTAAAGTTATTATATTGTCTCATTAAAAGTTGATGCATGAGTACGTTCCATGATATTTTGGATTTTCTGTTAATTTTTTTCTCTTCTATTTATTACATTCGTATACGGAATCTTAAGATGTTCTATTTAAATGTTAAAACGAAGTATTTTGTATTTTAATTAATTCAATTAATCATACAAATTTTTTGATAAAGTTGTTATACGAAGAGTCTTATTCTAATCTCATGAACGTCAAATTAGTCCAATCATTATATTTAATAACTATTACTTCAAATTTAATTTATATGCATATATATGTTTATATAATTTTTTTGATATTATCTTCTATTTTTACAAACGATGTAGCATTACAACGACACTTAAATGTTTATTCTATTTGAATTTTTAGAGATCAAATCGTAATACGTTGTATAAGCACTAGAGACTGAAAATATATTTAAAAAATATTAACAATATATAGAGTTATCGTTGCAGTTTGTAAAACAACTATACGAGAAATACTAAACTCCGACACAAATACTTTTCCTTTTCACATTTCTCTCTCTTTTAATTTTTTTTTATTTTAATTTAACTCAAGTGAATTAGACGCTTTATGCATTTGGCACGAGCTGAACTTATGATTTCCTCCATGATCATAGCCAATATTCTGGAAATACGGAAGCACGTCTTTTATCGTTCACTTATATTTACCATTTGTATGCTCAAAAAAGCTACAATCATAGTTTTTTTTTTTTCTTAATACTAGAATGTATATTTCCCAGAGTCTACTTTTCAGTTGTATTCTTATTTTTAAAAGTTGTAGCGCTCTGGTTGCATTCAAAGTTATCGAGGTTTGTCAATAATTTACATTTCCTTAACAACTTCACGTAGCACATAATGCTCACGTTAAACATAATGTTTAACAAAATCTTTATTTAAAAGTTTCAAATACAAATTATAATGTTTCTTTACCTTCATTTCAATCAAAATACATATATGACGTATTTTCAATTGATCTATACCTTAAATATTTTCAATGACAATATTATTTGTTGAATCATTATTTTTATTGACTGTTTTGTGATGTATTGTGTGTAAAATTATTTAAAAGAATTTAATCATTCGAATGATTCGATTGCAATGAATTTGAACTATTTCAGTGAAAAAATAAACATATATCTCTTAAAATTATCTACATAAAAACGTACAAACCTTTTTCAATTAAATACCAGTATTGAATTTATTAAACATACAGTCTGTAAATAAAAGTTTTTTCGTGCTAATTTTATAAATGTTGAATGTGTTATCTACGGTATGCTGCGAGTACGAAATATTCTGATAAAAATTTTGTTACGGAAATATATTCCTGCACAGGGTTTACAAATCCGCGTATCCCGATACAATATACGTAATATAATTGCTTGCACTGCATTTGTATTGATGCAAATGAGAGCAGCGACATGAGCTTATGCCTCCACGTCAAAGTATTATAAAAGATACTTTACAAATACGAGAAAATTTTATTAACACTGCCTCAGGCAATCCAAATCACTTGCAATCAAATAATATACAATCGATAATAAGAATAACAACAAATTATTTAATTAGCCATGAACTCAAATTCAAATCGGCGGGATGATAAGCGCGCGAATAGAAATTATTTCGACGCCAAAAGTACTTACCGTATTTGTACGCACGTGGCCATGTGAATCTCTTTCGCAATCTCGCTTTTTCTCTCATCCCCGCTTTCCACTCTCTTACTGTTATTTCTTTTATTCCCAACTCCGATATCTTTACTTCCCTCTCTCTCTCTCTCTCTGTCGATTTGTCCTCCCTCACTTTCCTTTTCCTGCTACATCTATGCTACGAATACATGACTCATTCCTCCGCTATCTCCTTTAACTTTCCCTTTCGACTTCCAAATTTTATATATTTTTTGCACACCCTTATCAACCGTAGACTAAGATCCAACTCTTCTGATTCTTTCCACTACTCATGTAATCAGAATTTATTTAAAATCGTTTTTACACCGTCAACTATCTAGCAGATTTCGGTAAGAAACGGTACAGATGCCTCATATATATATATAAGTAAATAATTATGTTTGATCATCTATGATATTCCATCATCTTATACAACTTGTCCAATCCATCATGCAAATATATGAAACATATAACTATAGAGACTTTGGTATTTAACCTTGTATATAATTATAACGCGAATAAATATTTCTTGATGTTGCTAATCGTATTAAGTAAAAAATGACACCAAAATTACTCATAAATAAAATTCTTGTCGTTCAGTACAAAATTTAACTCGCACAAATTTCGGCATATAATATGTATAATGTAACTAATGTTGAATATATCGAGCAATATTAGTGCATTAAAATTTAATAAGTTCATATCATCATTCTCAGGACGTTGTGACTACGTTAGAAGCCATTAAAGGAACAAATTCATATAATAATTATTATCAATACGTTAATATAAAACTTTAATAAATCCTCAAAACAAATTTTTTTCATGGAAACGTATTAATCATGAAAAAAAAATATAAATTATTATTTTATGTATGTAAAAAATCTTATCTATATTATATTTATGTAAAATACTAAAGTTCAAGAAGAAGTTTGTGCATATTAAGAGATTTAAAGCTCAAGTAATAGTTTTGTACAAACTTTTTAGAAATAGCTATATTTTTTATGTATTTAAAATTCATAAAACCATTTGATAATATTTATATCTTATGATACGCGACAGCAGAATGGTTAAACATTTTATGTATACAAGACACAAAAAAAAAAAATAGAAAAACGAAGCTGCCGTTGACTTTTAGTATCGTAAAAGAAAAACAAATAGATTTTCTATTGAATGAAATCTGCCAGGAATTTATATTGCAGATACGTACAAACATTTATATAATACATCTGAAAGAAAAATAAACAAATGGTCGTGCAATCATTACTTTATTTTATATAGGCAGATAAAAAAACAATCTAACTTTATACAATTAATCGAAACAGTAATTTTTATATGGATAGGTACGTATTACTATGTGCAATAACAACAGTAGAGAACTTTATAACAGTGGACAAAATTATTTGACTAAATTTATTCGAATAAAATTTGTCATTTGTCTATATTACTATGGGTCTACATTAGTATAAATTTAAAAATTCCTCTTTTACATTAGTCTATTTAATTAAATTAATATACACATAAGAATGAAAAATTCTATATTAAAATGACAAAACTGAAACAGTTGAAAAGAATTCATGGCAATATATAAGTTAATTTTACGAACATACTTTTTAAAATTACAAACTGTATAATGAAACATATTTGACTAATTATTCCAGGTTCTTTTAGATTATTATAGGTCGTAATTAATATACTCTCAAGAAATTTATAATAAACTTTGAAATGATTAATATTATTAATTTTTTAAATAAATTGTGTTTACATATATAGCCTAGTAACATTGACTTCTAATTATTGAATTGATGTATATATTTTTTCATCAAATAATTTTTGTCCATTATAAAACAATTAACTTTTTGTAGGAACTGTCATAAAAGTTTAATAACAATTATATTATATGAATCTAATAATAAATACTTAATAAAAAAAATATATATATATATAATTTCCTTATAAGTCATAAATTTTCGAATCAATTTCATAAAAAATCATTTCATTTTTTTTAATCCATATAATTGAATTATACATAAAGAATAATGTTTAATAGCAATTTCATAGACTATCTCCTAGAGTTATAATTTCAAATATAATATAACAATATATATATACATATATATTTTTGTTTTGTTTGAATAACAATATATATTTTGAGTATAAAATGACAATCGAAATAGAAACATCAATAATTGAAAAATAAACGTTGGCAATTTTTCAATTAGAAAAGAAATTATAGAAATAAAATAGACTAGAATAGTTGAAGAAATTGTAAAATAAATGTTATTGTTACAATTTCAAAGTATTTAAATTAGAAATTGGTAAAGAAGAAAAATACGAGAAAAAAAAATTTGTGGAATACATTTAATTTTTATTCTTTGTATGCCTGAAAAATCATTATCAAATATTAAACTTTTATTATCCAACTACTAACAATTTCCCAGCACTGTATTAATTATATAAAAGCACACGATAACGCGTATCATTAATAAATTTGACTATCTATCATTAACTATTGCTCATACTTCTACTGCCGGTCATTTCAGATTTTACATAAATTTAAAGTACTGAATAATTTGGCACTTCTCTTCCAAAGACCTGCAAATGGTGGAATCGAGTCGCGATGCTAAAATAAAAAAGAATATCATAAAATAGGAAAGGAATGAATAAAGGCGCTTCGAATCTTCGCACGGAGTACTTACTCAGTTGAAGATATGAACTGAATAATTCATTATGAGTGCGCATCTATCTACGCTTTTGAGATGTGGATTTCCCACAGGACGACACGTTGACCCCCTTCGCTATTCTTCGCGGCTTTATAAACGAATTTCTATATGGGGCTATGTGCACTAGAAATTAAAAGCAAAGGAGGTGGCTGGCGAAAATTTAAGCTGCAAATTGTCAAGTTGGTAGGAATACCTATTGGATAGATTTTTTGCTCGTAAGAGCACAAGGTGAATAAGGTATCGTGGACAAGTATCTGGGTTTGTAAACTTTCATTTGGAAAAAATTCGGGAATTGTAGTTACTATAAAGAACTTTGATTGGCATCGGAGAATCGGCGATTCAAGAATTCTTTGCAATAATTTGATGTGGCATTTTCTTTGAAAGGAAGTGCACTATACCTTGTCTGCTGTCCTCTAATTTTAATTCGGTAAAATTCATATATCAGTAATGTCACGTAAAGTAATATTAATGATATTTTTTAATTACGGCTTAGGAAAGTAATTGTGAATATGGTAAAATGAAAGTAATGAGGGATATGTAATTAATGTTGAGTGATTTTAAAATGCACGGATTGTCATTATTGTGTCCTTTATATATAATATACTCACTGACACACCTGCCGTACGCAATGGGACTGACAATTAGTCTTGAAACTAATTATTAAATTACAAGAATATGACTTATATACCGAAGTCGTTGAATTACATTAATAAATAAATGCATTGATGTTCATAATGCTGTTGATGATAATCAAATTTTCACTCATTGAATTTGATTATTGAAATATAATTTATGGTGAAGTGGAATGAGTAAAAATTTCATAATTACAATATTGAATGTTTCTGTGCAAAAAGTAAAGAAAAGTATCTTTGAATAAAGTTAAAAAAGTTAAATATAATTGTCGGCGTTTAGTATTATTAAATTCCTTTTTATTAATTGTCTATAATGCATAATAAATATAAAGATTCGTAATGAAATGTTAGTTTACGTGGAATTTTTTATTCCAATGCATTTATTGTTTAATATTATGAATGAAAAGTGATTCTTAGATGAGTATTATCCAAGTAAATGTAGTGTAAATGTAAATGAGTTGTCATCTTATTATGAGAATAGTAATATCGTTTCACATTGTTGCTCTTCGTGTAAATTCACGAACAAAATGTATGTTTTTCCTTTATTTGAAATTTCATATATCACTTTGCTTATCCGCATTTAAGCTTCTTTGCAATAAATTAGTAAAGAAATTGTTTAAAAAAAAATTAACATTTTCAAAAGTTTTTTTAGTAATTTATAAATAATTATTATTTTACATTGATCATCTCAATTCTTCTGTTAATGCGTAAGTTTCATTTAATGATTTGTCCATGTAAATGTTTATGTTCGTTCGATTTAACAATTAGCTACAGAGAATATCTGTAATGAACGTAGATAGATATTTAATTTTTTAGTATGATAGTGCCACTATGAAAACACAGTCTCATCCATTAATACCAAATAAGTGAAATTCATCCTTTACTCGGTACGCATTGCAACTATTTAACAAACTACAAAAAGGATGGAATGCTTTAGGGCGTTTAATATAGACTATCGCTAGCACTTTAGCAAAATGTTGGGATCAAGTGGTGGATTTTTTTAAATTAAAGGCCAGCGTAAATTAATTAAAATGTTCAATAATGTTAATAAATATTTAGGGGCGAGTAGTAGTGCTGACGAGGGAGATTGGGAGTAAGAATTAATTGTATAGAGCGTAGATATCGAGAGAGAGAACGAGTCGCCTTGATGGCGTCCTAGTCGGAAGATCCGCTTATATTTAAGTTAACGGACAGCTCGACGAATTAATCCTCGAATTTCCTTTCAGACAGGAGGATAGGGGATTTGAAAGTTTCCCCTCGGCATATATATATACCGAGGTATGTTCATCCGTTCCGTCCTCGAATGTTAAGTTGTGCAGTTTTAATTGTCCTGCGTATAGTTGACGATTTCAAGGGTTTTCCTTTCATTCTGCGTAATCATTAGAATTTTTGTTGGAGATTTATAGAGAAAGGACTGCCAGCGTCAGTGTGAAAACAATCTACTCCTTTAAAAAGACCTTGCTGGCATCCTTTTTCACCTCGCATGTGAAAATTGTTCCGAGCACATTGCGAGGCTAAGTTATGTTAATTCTTATTGATAATTGTTTCTGAATAGAAGTGATCGCAAATTTAATTAAAATGAAATTTTGGCAAATGTAAATGTAAATAATCGAGTGCGCAAAGATACGCAAAGAAGAAGACTTTATTTTGAATTTGAAAATTTTGTATAACAGATGCTCTTAATTAAATTCTTTTAGCTTGCGACAACACATTTTCTTCGACAATTCAAATTCATCAAGTCAAGGATGCAAAAATAGTAGTACACATTTGTAATTATGAATTCTCAAAATAAATGTTATACTTACACGCGTTGATGTGTTTAAATTTCATATCGAACGACGTACAAACATTACTGTATTTTGATATTACTTTGAGATATTTTTAATGGTAATATTTTGAAGTATAAAACAAATTTTTTAAATACAAGCACTAATTAGAAAATTAAGTAAAAGTTACATTGACTTAAATTAAATACCACAGACAAAAAACTGTCAACAAAATCTGTCAGGTTAATATTATCACAATACCATCGAATAATTGCTTTTACTCGTAAAAATTATAAAAATGGATATGATAGTTTCATTTTTTTTTTTTCAATGACTTTTCAAAGTCTAGTTTTCCGTAAGTTCACAGAAGTAAATGTTACGCGATATTTTTTACGTTACCGAACGAGATTTTGTAGATTATAAAATGAAAAACTCTTTGATATAATTGAAATACGTTATTTTAACGATATTTTTATTAAACAATGCAAATATATATGCAAATAAATATATGACGCAAATATATACATAAACATGGCATATTTATTTCAAATTTTAATTAATATTCACATAGTATTAGAAAACTAGATTTTCAGAATGCTCAGGAGAAATTTCATTGAACAATAAAGTGAAGATAATTTTGTCATCGCTTTTTACCAATTACCTTTATATTAAGTTTTATTAATTTTACGAATATAAAAATATATATGAAATGAAATACACTAAAATACAAAATTTATTACTAAAAAAAGTTTTACTAAATGTAGGATTCGAATACATAACCAGACGTATTTTTGAGAAAAACAAAACTCCGACAATACTCATAATTACACGTATATTGTTAATTCATAGATTCCCATAATAATAATAATAATAAGGATTATTTTCGAGAAGTGAATGGATTCGTCCTTTTTTGCAAAAATCACTCGCATCCACTGTAAGGTTGTCGTAAGTCGTAACTCCCATGAACGGCATTTTACAAATTTATACGATCGTAAGAGCATCATTTCCAATTGCAAGATCGCTCTCCTGCATCTTTAGTATATTTTTCCAAAGCCAGCAACAGTGCGTCAAGTGATGCATATATATATATATATATATTCCCTGCTTTTCTCTCATTTAAACTTTATACACGAGAACGGAACTATTCATCTCCCCCAATATATGATTACTGATACAGTTAAATTTGCACATAATGCATAATTTTAGGAAAAATCACGTGAACTTTAGAGATGTCTACAAATCGAAATAATAAATTGGATAAGATTTATATTGTATCGTTCGAGGTGTCCACGAGAGATCTTTGATTTCAATTTTCTCCAAAGTAGTTGCTGTAACATCATGTAATTCATGCTTTCTTACGTCTTCATTAGCTATTAATCCAAGTCAAACAAATGTTGATAATATATAGAAAATTTATTAAGAGAATAAACGCAAATGTTAATGAATAATAAGAATCTGTATTGAACTATTTGAATAAATTTAATTTAAAATTTTAAACTAGATATTTTTAAAATTTGAAATTAATGTTTGAAACTAATAGGTATAATTCTTAAATGCGAGGCTCATCGCAATAAAGTTCATAATCATCGTGAATTTTTATATTCGAATAAGGAAGCTATTAGTCGACATGTACATATTTAATTAGATTTGAAATAAAGAAATTTAATTTACGATAAATTAAATTTAATTGAATTTCTTAATCATTTCAATTGTAATATGAGATAAATGAAGACAAATTAATTTAAACTTACATTTGAATTTTTAAGATGGAAAATTTATTATGTATCACATATATTTGAAATCTTGTCACATATTGTACAACTTATCAATAAAATTCATATTTACAAAAATATATTTTATCACATCGTTTCCATTTACATTCATAAGAATAATTAATTTCTTTACTAAACATATTTTCATATATATTATTTTTCATAATCCTATGAAATTAATATTCACTTTTCAAAAAACATTTTTGTAACAAGTTACAAATGACAAACTTACAATTAAATAAACATATTAACATACAATAAACATATTAATAATACAAATTAAATAAACATAAATTAATATAATTAGCCAGACCGAATTAAAGGAATGAATGTTAACATTATGCAAACCAATTACATAATTTTATTTAGTCCGCTCAAAAAGTTTACTGCTGGCAATTTAAAATTGCAGTATAATAAAATCAATTATTTTAACACACTGTTCCTTCATACATTAAAAATATGTTCTATCTCTGGACTTCTACATTATTATTATTATGTTCAATATCTTTTTGTACCCAAAGACAAATATAATTCAATATTTTTTCAATCAGTCCCGTTTGAATAATAATTA
This sequence comes from Ceratosolen corneri, assembly GCA_030522565.1. Taxonomy (NCBI): domain Eukaryota; kingdom Metazoa; phylum Arthropoda; class Insecta; order Hymenoptera; family Agaonidae; genus Ceratosolen; species Ceratosolen corneri. The sequence goes on from JAPYYT010001142.1 coordinate 18,509, forward strand.
AAAAAATGTGTGTGATTATAAATTACAGAAAAGAAATGTGAGCAACATTCTAGAAATATTTTATTTTTGAATAGAGGCAAATAAAATTTAAAAGTTCTATGGTAGGTTAAAGATTGTGTTTTTGACGTTTTTATAGCATTGATTTACGCATAGTCCGATCATAATTATCGCGCAATTAGAATACTTAAGCACGTTATTCAGCTTGATTCAATAATCAACACGTGATTAGCAAATTTAGAGCACTAAATTGCAAAATATTTATTGGGTAACTTTAACGAATAATTCGTCAACTAATTTTTCACAATACCATGAGAAATTATTCAATTGGCACTCAAGAAATTCTAGAAAAATAATACAAGAAACTCTGAAAGCTTTTCTCTTTATTTGATGCTTCTTTCAATTAAAATGATTTATAAAATTAATTTAATATCTGTTTCAGAATATTGCTGTCCCAATACCAATTATGAATTAACCAAGCTCAATTGCAAGTACAAAAATGCATCTGTAACAAATATAACGAGGGATTTTATTTCTACGATAAACCACGTATTACACTCACAAGAAAGTAAAACAATTCTTAAATTATATAAAAAAAACTTCGTCCCTCGAAAAGATCCATCAAACTACAGTAGCCGTAAAAGCATGAAAAATCCTCAATCCAAGATATAAAGAATTATTATAAATACAACTGTCGATGCATCTATGCATCCCTGAGCTGCGTATTTAGATTGCAATTTCTATAAGTATAAGAGCAAAATGTTCCACGAGTTTCAATTTGCCGGAAAATATTGATGCATTCGAAATAAAAGAGAGCAATAGCGCCGATAGTTTCACAAGAGAGCGAATAAAGTTGCCCTTTCGGTGATTCTGCCATTGATTTCGGACAGCGCGTATCTCGTAATCTCACTACTACTCTCACTACTAGGCGAAGGGAATTCTCAGGAAATATTAAATTTCGTTTTATCAGCAGATGCTCGGATAAAGCAATCTGTGTGTAGATCCGATAATCAGGATTAGGAGAGGCGATGAGTACGGCTGATGCGCAGGCAAGTGTACGTGGATCTATGGGCTGGACGAGCAAAAAAAAAAAGAAAAAAAGAGAGAAGAAAAATGAGTAGATTAGATGGGGATTAAAAAATATCGATTCATCAATTTATCGTGTAGTTAATGTTTTAGAGCGATTGATTGTTTTATAGGACATTTAAGTCACTGTAGTTGGAAAGAAATTTCATGAAATTGTATAATAAATTTGCATGATTGGAGAGCGTAGTTGATAATTATAAAATACGTCGTGTTTTAAATTGAAAATCGATGCTTTTAAACGTTAATTATAAATCCGTAAAAGAAAAAATGAGTATTGCAAAAATTATACACTCGTTATAAAATTCGTTACATGATCCGAATAATAGATATTTTTATATGAATTGTACAATTACATTGCACAAATATATAAATATACAATTGTACAAATGAATTGTATAATAAGTTTTTGAGATAAATCATCAATGCTTAATTACCGTGTAAAGGGAAATATAAATGTATAATCATTTGCATTTCCAAATCTAATACAATTCAATATACAATATTTAATGTACAATTTAATAAAAAGATTAATTTGTTTGAAACAAAATTAACATAAATTTCATATAAATCATCTCGAAAATAAGGGATAATTTTTTAATTGCGCGTAAGCATGTGGCTTCTTGCTATTTTATTTGTAAGTTAGAAATATTATTTTCACAATATAATCACAATATTCACAATATTCTCGTACATTTTTATTATATTAGAAAGCTGGATTGGCAAATAATGAAGAGGATAATAAAATCGATGAATATTTTAAAAGAGGAGATATAAGTACGAAGATAATAAAAGTAAAGGGAGTAACGAATGAAGTGCCAAATATTCCCGGCGAACCAATAGAAGAATATAAAATTCGACGACCACCAAGAGTGACTGGGACATTACGAGAAATCCTTCGCGACTGAAAGCAAAGAAAATTGTTTTAAAAGACGTAGGAAGAAAGTGACGGAGGAGAGAGAGAGAGGGGAGAAACGAGAAAATGAATGCCCGAGCGATGCGCCGCCGGACGTCAAGTAGACATTGGCCAGGAGGTTGTGGCTCCGAATTTCATAAAAGCTCGGGCATTATTGCACTCAAGTATGCGTTCACAAGTCTGCCTTTCTCTCTCCTCTTATGAAAAACTCATCTCTCGCTACATAGATCTCCATAACGGCTGAGGGCTTTAAAAAGGAATTATTATTTTCTCGCCCGCGCCTCTCGCATACTCTCTCCCTCTCTTCGCTGCCGTTGTTTTGCTTCTTTTACCGCTATCTTAAATTTTTGTCCGGGCTCTCTTATCCTACTTAGAGACCGTCGCACTAAAATTCTGTCATCGGTGCTGTAAAAAAAAAAAAACAAAAAAAAAATAAATGAAAGAAAAACAGAGAGAGAAGGTGTCATTATTCTCTAAATGGCCCGCGGATATATTCAAATGGTCGTCGAGACGCATAGGAAAAATGCCCCTTTAGTTATATGCGAACTGTGAATAAATCTGTCATATAAATATTCGTCAGAATAACGTAAACTGTAGAGGTAAAAAGAAGCTCCGACGATAAGAAAATAAAATTACCTTTCTTTTGCCTTTTTTTTCTAAGTGCACGAGAACTTGGAAATTCTTCATTCTTTATTCATATATTAAATCATTTGATCGATTGTGTTCAAAAGATTGTTTTCACAATCGAATTGGCACATTGTACCGACTTTTAGCTATTCCGGCTTTTATACTTGTTACCGCATTCTTAAATCCATCTATAAATCTTCAAATTGTACAAATCACATTTCGTATTGTTATTCAAGCAAATGAAATAAAATAATCATTAACTTTATTTATAGTTTTCTTTTTTTTTTTTTATATAAGAAAACAGTTTTTATGGAAATATATATATCCTTCTTAATAAAATGATTATTCGATTTGCGTTCAAATACAATTTTAACAAATCTAAATTGAACGTATAAAAATAAATTCTATAAAAATTCTAACAATATATGACTAAAGACTAACTATATAAATAATAAAAGTATAAAGTTTCAAGGATATCATCATCAAATATTTCCAATTATTATTCTTTGATCATTAATGTATTTCAATGCAAAGTATTGGTGAATTTAATAATGATTGCCACAAGGTTTTGAATGTAATATTTCTCATTTGGTTACTTAACGTGTACATATCAAAACTTATATTAATTAACAAAATGCCATATTACTTATTCTTTGATATAAATTTAAAGGCAAAATTATTTATATGAAAATGACGTATAATTTGGGCTTTATATTATTATATGACCAATACATGACTTTGAATCGTGAAGAAAAATGTGCATCTATGAATATTTAAAATTTCGAGAAAGATGTGGTTAAAAATGTATTTAAAATATTAAAAATGTGCTTAGTTATAAATATATTTATGTGTGAAGGATAGTAACTTTCAAATGGCTTAAGGATATATTCAATATCTATTTATATAAGTAAATTAGTTGTAATCACTGAAATAATTTAATAATGTTTCTATAAAACATTTAACATGTATATATTATAAAAATTAATATTAATAAATATATAATATAAATTAATATAACAAGATATTATTGATTTAATACTTTTTTCATTTGTTATTAGCCTAGAACCTTTATATCTTGTATTGTTGAATTAATTAATAATTTATTGTAATTATCGAAAATGTATAATACTGTGTACATACTATTACTTAATAATTTTGTGGCTTCCATTTTTAAATAATAATAAAATTCATTCATAAATATTATTTTAAAATACATAACTAGCTGTTCATGTACATAAAGACGATTTCTGATTACGACAATTTAATCTTTTCTTAAATATTTATTAAACTTACCTACAATTTATTATCATAAAGCATTTCAAAATTTATAAACTGAAGTTTTAAAAAGTTTCCTTATACATACAAATCTCATTAAAGAATAATTTATTTGTTGCAAGTTAATTATTTTTACAATGTAAAAAGTAATAGTATTTTATTTCATTTACGCATATAATTTGTAAGATATTTCTTCGTGGATATCAAATTAATCATTTATAAACTACTGTGTTTCAAATTCATAAAATTAATATGTAACAAAATCTTAATTAATTTTTTGTTTTGTCTATTTTAACTTAATGTTATAATGAGTAGTTAATATATATAAGAATTAATATAAGGGCAATGAATATTGATGCGCACACTCTGTGAATGGTATTTCAAATTAAATTTATACAATCAAACAACTAAAGGGACAAAATTTCAATCATCTAACAATGGTCGAAAGAAGGAAATCACTGAAGTCGCAAAGAAAATAAAAGTAAAATGGAATTTCATTGAGAAGAAAAATAGCCAAAGGTCACTGAATCAAGAAAATAAATAAACTGAGTATCAAATCAAAAACGTTGCAAAAATATTGAAAACTCTGATAGGTTATTAATAGATAATCATGAAATGTAGGAAATGTGAAGTAACGGAAAAGGTCAATAGTATCTATCGATATAAAATATTTACTTATACTACAAATTTTATAAATAAAGTTTTAACAGTGAAAGCCGGAAGGTTTCACAGTTGTTAAAGATTATAAGTACAATGACATTTTCCAAGTTTATGAATCAAATAATGAAATTGAATATAAAGCCCAATAGGACGAAGCTATCGTAGACAAAAACAAAAGAAAAATTGACGAGACATAATGCAAATGTTAAAGTGAAACTATAAATATAAAGTCCTTTTATCTCTTAATATTCATTTTATATTCAAATTTTTTACATTTAACATATTACGGCTTGTTGTAGAAGAAAAGTAAGTTGTGATGTAATAATTACTTTTGTAAAAGTTTTCTCTCGAATATGGTCTGGAAGTACGTTCTCCTTTTATTTCTAAAAGCAATAAACTTATATTGTGAAACAATTCTCGAATTAAGCCGAAAAAACGAAGAGGAGACATTTTTCATTTAATTTGAAGTTTTGAAAATAATGGCTCTTTACTGAAAGGGAGCATTGCGATAATGAGTTCCATATTAATTTACATTCACCAATACGCGTGCATAATACAGCCCATTATTTCTTAAAGTCATCAAAGTATTGCACACCTCGATGGAGATTGGATGAATACGAATCTTAAGCCGCAAATTGGAAAAGCTACAAATATACTAAAACAATCGTATTACCGCTAAATATAACGTCGCTCCTGCTTTCCTTTGTAAAATGAGTGCTTTGTAAAAGTATTACTGCGTAGTAGGAATAGTGACTAGTCTCTTAAATACTGCAACATTATCATTTGATCAATCACGCGAAAATCCAGGAGTTGCCGAGGAAATTATTGACTTATGGGAGGAAAAAGAGGGGCTTCGAGTTGCTCAAAGCAATGGTTCTCCGGCTTTTTCCTAACATTCACTCCCACCTCTTGTCTTTTATTGTCGTATTTCTCACTTAGCGTCTAATTTGGGGAATCCCATGCAAATTATATAAATGTTCCAATAAGTCGAAGTACCGAGGGATTACAGTGATTGAAATTGCCAAAATAAATGGGCAGTAGAGCTGGAATTTTATTGCTTCGATGTAACGTCAATGCAAACAAATACAACTATCCAAACTCCTTGAGGTGAAACATTCTTTTGTTAAAAAAAATATACTTGGTTTATAAATTAAGCATTATAAATGTTTTTTTTTTAACTTGGTGAATTATAATCTACTGAATAAAATGCAAATTTCGTAATATAAAAGATATTAAATTTCAAGGAGAGTGTGCATATTTCTTAAGCATTACGTTTATAATTATAATAAGAGATTTTCAATCAGTTGACTTTAGAATATGCAATTTCATTAAGAAAAGAACGAAATTTATAAAAAAAAAAAATGATTTTATTCACTATTATCTTGTTGATTTTGTTACATTTCATCAAAAGGATAAACATTACCTTTGCATTTTTTCAAGCGCTTAATTTTCCATCTTATGTACAGTTAATTCGCTAAGAGTCTCTTATAGATTTATATTTACTTAAAAGATTGCCCAAAAGTAGATAAAAAGTAATATTGTAAAATAATATTGTATAGTATATCGAGTTTGTTTAGTTTATTTATTTAGATTATTTTTCCATTTGACATTTACTTCATGAATATAATTAAGTATTGGCGTATTAACGTCAGCTAAAAACACTTTAAAATATTATGACTAGTAGTATTAAAGTGTTGCTCCTTTTAGCTAATAATACTTGAGACATTTGCAATGAAATAATGAGATAAATACCATTCTTTTTTCAAAAATGCTTTATTTTAATAAATCCAATCACTTGAGCAAATACTTCAATCACAAATATGTTTATAGAAGTAGGATTTATTATAAAAAATACTTTCTCGAAATAAAAATCTACAAAATATTTTAATTAAGAAGGCTATTTACATTTTTATTTTCAACCACGATAATAATCGTACATTTGTTGAATAATAAACATTTCACCGCTGATCAATCTAAACATATTCGAATAAATGATTAAATGAATATTTTAAAATATATTTATAAATATAATGAGGAACACAATAAAATACACGCAGAAATTATTTTTAGTTGTGTATTGAATTAATGAGACTATTAATCTTAATCAGCTGAAGTTTATCAATTAATACTTTTATGTAAAAGTTTTACTTCCCGAAAAACAATATAAATATAGGATATAAGAAAATTATATAAATCAATTAATATGTGGTTGACTGAATTAAAAAATTACTAAAATAGTGTTTAAAATAGATCATTGTAACAAGGTAATAAAATGATATATTCTTAAATATAAATATGTAACTCATTACTTCAAACTAAAAATAGTTATAGAAATAAAATATTTTCTATATAATATTTTGAATGATAATTTCCCTTTAAAGCTTTTAGCTGCATGAAAATTTAAAAGAATTTGTGTTTTTCTTGATGCAAAACTCATTGATTTTAATAAATTTTGTTTCTCGCTGTCCCAAGGCAGATTACATTAGTCAATTTATATCTTAAACGATGTTTTCTTCCGTGAAATTCTTAATCGTTGCCCATTGACTCTCTCGAGAGCTTTTCGAGAAAGAGATAAGTTGTCCGATCACTAATTATAAATGTTTTTCTTGAATGTGAACCTTAAATATGTGAAAGTGCCGTTTACCAGTAGAATACGACAAATTAGACAGCTAAGATTTTTCCATTAAATGGAACGTTGATTGATCAGTCTGGATAAAGTTCTGCTGGCGCGTGCGCTGTACCTCGCTGATAAATGGATATTTCGGAGTGTTCCACTGCTACTTTTCTCCGTCAGCTATTCGTAATCTCATTTGTACAGAGATCCCAAGACTATGTAATGTCAGTGCGTCTGTGTACGTTCTTCCGGCTATTACTTCTTCTCTACTTTTCTTCCCGTTTTACTTAGCGACAGTTAGTCTTTCAACTTCTTGCACACATTTGAATCGATATATACATATATATATTCTACCTTTACTTTGTATAAGTAATATACAGAGTTACATGTTATTTGGTGGTTATTTAGTATAATAAATGGTTGATTGTTTCGACTGTTTTGCAAAAATGAGAAAGTATGAAAATGTACTTGAATTATTATTGCAATTGATTTTAATGATCGGTTGTTTGAACTTTAAATGTGAAGATATGCAAAAATTAATTCAAAATATGATAGTATCAATATATTTTTAATCAACTAATATCAAATTAATGTTGAACTTTGCAAAAATAATATTAAATACAAGTTTAACTTGTATTAAAATTTTTGTTTAATATTAATTTTAGACGAGGTTCTATGCATAATAATTTCACATAATCCATTTGATAATATTCAAACATGATCTAAAGTTATGTAATACATTTGAAATAGAAATTACTTCATAAACTTTTGATATAACTAAAACAATCGATGTTTAATAATTTTGACATAAATTTTACGATGTTGAATATTTAACAGATTATTTGAAGAGATCACAAAGCATATGTACGAGAAAATAGACTAAATTATTACGTGTATTTCACTTTATAATATTTCTTATTCAATGCTCTACACAATAATTAATATATATATATATATATATATAAAATTTATTATTAATTGGTAATAATAATATTATTGGAAATACTTATGAAATAAAGGAAAAGTAATTAGAATTATGCAAAAAGAATCAATTTGATGTTTATTCAATTGACACTATCATTATACATTTAATAATTTTGTTGTAAAATTATTTCAAAAAACTAAGGGACTTAAAACCAAAAAATTTCAAATTTTTATTGTCACCGGCAAAAAGAAAAAAACACTTTTAAAAAAGAGTCGATGGTTCTTTATAAAGTGAAAAAAAGGAAAGTTTAGAAGAGTTAAGAAGAGAAAAAGGAAATTTTTAGAGATAAAGAAATAGAATTTTCAATAATACAAAGGCCAAAGTGCTTTTCTTCAAGAACTCACAAAAATGTGTAGACTGAAAAAATAAAATAAGAAATATTATCATCGTAGATATTTTATTTTCTGAAGTATTTAAAGTCTTATATTGTAAGAGAAATATAATAGTGAAGTATTTGTATTTCAAACGAATGTACTTGTGACGTTACATCGAATTAAATTAACAATAAATTTAATTTAAGAAAATGACCGATGAATTATTTCTATAAAAACAACATAATTATTATTAGTTTTATATTTTTATTATATCTAAACAAGATTACATATGATTGGCAACAATTGAAATGTATTAAAATATGTCAGTTTAATACAGATTAGTTTAATTCCAAAGTTGTACGAGTAGTTTTGTAAATCTATAATATATTGTAATAAAGTTTCGTTTTTAAATTCGAAAAAAAAAATAAAAACAATATAATTAAGTTACCATAAGCTTTCTATTATTATTTATAATTTGCATCATTAATTCTAGCCAAAATAATCGGCTTTATAACAAATATTGACATATTTACTTATAAAACTATGATACTGTCAGTTTTTACAATAAATTTAGTCAAATTAAGAAAATTATATTATATGAAAATCCTTGCTAGAAAACAATCTAATATTTCAATTAAAATTGAAAAATCTTAATATTCAAAGGACATGATGTTAAACATTTAAGTAAATTTTATTTAAAAATTAACCTACGAAGAATGAATCTTCTCCATTTGTCGATTGATACGAAATACTTTTCGATGGTAAAATAAAAATATTATATTATCGTAATACAGTTAATATAAAAGAAAGATTAGAACATTTTAATTTATATTATATTAACTGCGAAAAATTACATTGAATATATTCAAATTAGCTTTGAATATATAAACATTTACAATTATAATATCTTTAACTGTAATATAAGTATCTTTAATATTTAATTAACACGAACAATAACTAATGCTAAATCAATACCAATATTAAAATAACGAAAATATAAATTTAAAAAGCAGATAAAAGGGACTTAAAAAGCACAAAGTCGAAAAACCAAGATATTTCGTTGAGGGCGTCTGTGGCAAATGATCCGAGATTCTGATCAAAAATTCGAATCTTCGACTCGATTACTAATTTAAAGGAAATCGGTATCCGAATTTACATATAGATAGAGCGAAAGTTATCGAAAATTTTAAATCAAATAATATATTTCTTATATGCGCTCTTTTAGATGAATGCTGACGACATATTCCACATAATCGTAATTATTAAAATGTACATTCAGTTTGTAGTTGACTCAAAATACTTAATAATATTTTATTAGATCTTAAAATTTATAGCTAACTAGAAAAGATTTTAAAATTTCACTTACATTACCAGGCATAAACTTAATAAATCTTTAGCTTACTTTACGTATTTTCATTTTAATGTCCATATTTTCTACCCTGTCACTTAAAAAGTGCGTAAAAAATAATTTATTATTAATAAAATAAATGACAAAATAAAATAAATTATTAATACACTTTTGATAGATTCTTTGATAGATTCTTTGGAAATAAATTTAATCTCATGAAAAATTAATTATCGTATTAATTATTATATATTATAATTATTTATTATTTTATATGTAATTTACGTCCGTGTTTGTCTTCAATAATAACAGACGATAATACATTACGCTACATAAATTGTATGTAATATACTATATAATAATAATAATTGTCTAAAAATTATATAAAGGACGATGTTTCTCATTTGTCGTAAAGTAAAATAAATACTTAAGCTCACTTGTGTATTAAGTGACGAATGAAAAACTCCGGACGTTCAACTCAAAGAAATTCTGCGCCTTATTAATAAAGAAATTTTCATGATCATCTACTGTTTAGTAAAGTTTCGTCAATTGTAATTTGTAGTACTTGGTGTTAAACACAAGTATTATGCCGGTATTATGCATGCAGACATTAAGTATTTTTAATTTTTTCAGTACTAGAATTTATGCTGCTTCTTAATGTACAACTAACGCTGCCCGTAGTTATAAAACTCATATTCGCTTGAGCTTTTATTTCGTGTCTGTGTTTTTACGTTTTTCTATAATTATATTACATTAACATAAACTGTGCTTAAAGTATTGAAAAGGTGTAATTTTAAAAATACTGCAAATTATTGTTATTTGTAAGCACACGACTACTTGTAGTTTTACAGCGACAATATAATAAAAGCACTCGACTGTATTATAAGCTTAAATGCAGAATATATTTTAAATATTAATTCTCCAAGCAGCTAATTGAATTTTCTTTTTTTCAAGGTTAAAAAAGATTACGAATATTTAATATTGAAAATATAATTTGAAAATAATGCTAAAAATAAATTTACAATTCAAATAAATTGCATAACAGTATAGGCAATAGATCCCTATTTTAAAAGAATACACTATTTATGTAATATAGTATTGTGTTTTTTTAAAATTCAGTTGAGATATTATTCTACTTGTGAAATCGACAAGTAAAAATAAAAAAACTTGTGTTGCTTAAAATTTAAAATTTTCTTACAGATTCCAATTTACTTCTATATAATACTTTTAATACAATTAATACACTTTAATTTTTTTGTACATTAAATCATTTCTCGCAGTTAATAAATATTAATATTAACTGCAAATCGACTAAAAATAATATTCGATTTAAATGCATTGTGTATTTGTTTTTACTAAGCATTATCATAAAATAGGAAGGCAATTAATATAAATCAACATTTACAAATTTCAACGTTGAATAATATTGATTATTATCAATTCTTATATTTTAATATTAATCCACCATACTAATGAATTGTTATTACATATTAAGCGTTATTTACCATTAAACTAACTTGATAGAAAAATACGAAGGTAACTAAAAGCTCCAACGTTCAAACGCCCGAAAAGTGCATATTACAAAGTAAAATTCAGGCTTTCACGTTATCAATAGCACTACGTTCACAAGCAAAAGAAAAGCAAGTATGATTCTTGGTTAGAAATATGCAATCAAGTTCTTGTTTGTAGAAGCTGAAAAATAAAAGGAAGCAATAAGCATGGACTTGTATAACTAAAGTACCTTTCCGCGAATGGGAAAGCTATTTCTGTAAGAAGTTACGCCACCGTTTTACAAAACAATTATACGTATTTACATATATATATATATATATATATATTGTGTTCAATTGTGTATCGTAGAAACGTTTGTATTTATTGTAAAATTCAAGAGAAAGGTAAGCTTATTGCGGCATATTCGCAAAAACCATAAATTTCAAAACATAAATTAATATAAAAAAGTTTAATTGTCATTTAGAAATGAAAGGAGAACAGAATATTTTTTTCAAAATCAGAACTTATGACTTCAACAATAGCTAGACAATATATTTGTTATTTTTTAAAATAAATAATTACATTATATTGTTAGTACATATATTACATACACTACATAGTCACATTGTCACATTGTATACACACATATATATTGCATAGTCATTTTAATTGAATGGAAAACTTTTTAAAAGTTTTGTAATTAGCTATTTAAAAATAACGATTCCAATGTAGTTCAGGACAAGTGTACATGCATTTTAATACAAATTTAAGAAGTACATTTATTATGAAATAAATAATATTTATTTACATCACACATATATACGTATCCATTCGAAAAATAATGGATCAACAGAAATAGAAGAATATTTTATTTCTTTGTAGAGAAATTACAATATGAACGAAGTTAATTAACTTTCAATTCTTCACTTTAAAATACACAGTGTAAATTCTCTGTCCTATGTGTGTATGAAGAGAGACGGATAGTGGAAAGAGGATGATAGAAATGAGATTCAAATATACAAGTTGAGGTAGTAATGTGCTTGAGTCGTAGTTTATTGAATAAGTATAAAGCAATATATTTAAGTGTGCACAAATTGTGGTGAATTTAGATATAAGCAAATGTATAATATTAGTGGCGATAAATGTTATTGGAATAGATTTACAATATTATCGAAAGGGAAGGTTAGAAGAATTGTTGATTTTAACTCGTTTCTTGGAAAATAAGGAGAGGAGTTACCTTTGATTTTTAAACGGCTAGTACACTGTCTGGGGCAATTATGAAAGATGGAGGGGATGGGGCGAAGACGCGGCTCCCCAGGTGAATTCAATGAATTACACGCACTTGTCCTTGAGGAGACATAAAGAGGAGAGGGGGGGTGTAGAGATAGGTGGGATAATTATTGAAATAGTAGCGCCTGTTACGGTATTATCGGAAGCACGTGGGGGAGGTTGAACACGTGGAAATAATA
>JAPYYT010001143.1:0-41018 GCA_030522565.1 Ceratosolen corneri
AGAGAGAGAGAGAGAGACCCTTTTCAATTTTTTATTGGATAATGTTCGAAGTAAAATTATTGTAAGGGAATAAAAACAAAACATTTTGATATTTTAACCCGGTGGTGAATTTTAATACCAGCACGTTAATTCACGCGTTACTTTGCTTAGAAACGACAAATTTAATCGTTTCAGATGCAAATTGCTGCTGAATGTAATTTTGAAAATAAGTTGGTATCATTGTTATAAAAATTATAGTGGTTCGAGTGGTGCAATATGCTTCGAGTTTCTTTAAAATGCAAATGCTCTCCTTAGTAATATTACGTCTATTAATTTTAAATATTAACTACCAATTATTATTTATGATTCAATCGATGCATACTTATAAACAGTATTAGAATGAATCACAGTAAATAGTCGTATTTTAATAGATAAAAACTATATTTTTATATATTACATAACTTTATAACTAATCTATATTATTAGATATTACGATATACATACCAATTGAACTGAATTGATTTGCAATTCAATACTGCATATGCTATACAAAGATATAATCTTAAATTTGTCATTTTAATATATATTAAAAATATTGATATATTTCAATTATTTATAATAAAAAATAAATATATAAATGTAAGATATACTTAATTACTCATATTCTAATTTATTTATATACCAATGTCTTATGCGTTAAAAATTTCTGTAATTGAAAACCAAATTTAAAATTAAATACCATGAAATTATAAAATAATAATTAATAGGCTTGTTCCTAATCAAGCAATCTAGCCTCAAGATATTTTAATGTACATCTATAATAGTATAATTAATTCAGTGCTTACTATACAGTATTATTGTAATGAACTACATAGCATAGATATTAACCTTATAAAAAATAGACAAGTAATAAAATTAGATTTCATAGTCGTATAATTATTATGTAAGTAACTCTATAACCATTGATTTAAAGGTAAAATCATCAAATATTATGTAACAGATCAGAGATCGTGGTGTAAAAAATTTCAATAATGACTAAAAACATTGTGAAAGATTATTAAAAAATTAAAACTAATTATAAAATTTGGTAATTATATAATTTTCTTAAATATGTAAAGATGAGAAGAGTCGATCCACTAATCAAATAATTTAAACTTTGAAGGTAAATAAAAGCAGATTGGAATACAATTTAACTCAACGCAAAATTTTGTCTAATATCTTTAACTTTTTATTAATGCACTAAAATACAACCTATACCAATGACAATTTGCTTAACACCAAATGTTATTGTATATGTTGTCTATCCTATGTCGGGTAAAAGATGCTAAGGTGAAATTTAAAAAAAATCGTCACGATTGATAATGAACAACCAGAGTATGTTGGTTAGTTTCATCAGTTTCATCAAAGTATGTGAATCAAGGAAAAGAACATTGAATAATTGCATTGAGCGAAGGTGGGGTAAGCTTTGTAATCAACATCTTCGACTCAACGAACAATAGTATTTTAAAACAGCATCAAGTTCATCGGTCGTATATACGTTTTCATCCAAATATGTGAAATAGGGCTTGCGTCGGCACAGAGTAATATAATAAAATGTACAATTTCTACGATTTTCTTTACTTTAAGCAAGCAGTAATAGCAACGGCAAATTATTGACTTTTTATTAACTTTTTACGGAGGTACCGCGACTATCGTCAATAAAACTTCTACAGGATCAGTAAAGTCGAATTCTAATATTCCTACCTCTTGGTGTTCTGAGGCTACGGCCAAGTCGGTGATTTTGGCCAGCACTGGTCTTTGCCTGTCTAACCATCAGTACGAGTTCCGCCAATCATTTTCCAACTTGATACATGAACTGAAACGAAACCTACTTCCTCCTGAAGGTGAATTTTGAGAAAAAATATAAAACAAAGAAAAACCTGTATCTAAGAGACTTAAATTTGTACGTATTAAATATTTAAGTATTTGATATTTTTTTATTAATGTATTTAACCACTTTTCAGAATTACAGAAAATATTCTACACTATCGTATGTTTATTTATAAGCATCAAATGATATATAAAATCTTTCTTTTATTTACAAGAACGAAAGATTAATTATTATAAAGTAATTTTGTATTAATGTATGTTACGTTAAATTTATTTCTATAAAAAAGATAATTAACAAATAAATAAAAAATCAAATTAAAATTATAATCAGACTAATAATCTCAATTGTTTTGATTGTAACGAAATAATAAATAAATTTATAAAAACGTATAAAAATGTATAAAAACTTTTGATATATTTTGTCAAAACCTGCAACGCTCAATTAAAAATATGAAACAGCTTATAATATGCTTTAATATTGTTATATATGAAAAATTCTTCTTCCAAAAAAGTAAAATCTCTTTTTCCACACACTGGAGATGATAAAACATTTGCAAAAATTGTCGAATTGATGCCAGCTGAATAAAAAAAATAAATAACCGTTTTATTAAACTACTAAAATAGTCTTGATAAAATTGTACTCAAATAAAAAAAATAGTAAGTATTTCAATAGAAAATATGATTATTTTTAAGGAATTTATTTATAGAGCTGTTTTCAAGAACTCATTTATATTTATTGATACATGTACATCAAATCGCACGCGTAAAGAAATTTTATTGTAATTTACATTTAATAAACTAAATATAAAATTGATAAAAAAATATAGGCAAATGTATTAAACAATTTTATGAGATATTTAAAACAAGCATACTTTACAATTAACTTCAATTTTAATAAACACACATATACACACTGAAGTAATTAAAAATCGTTAATACTTTTTCTTATATCATCATTTAATCTTATCCATAAACTGAATCCGTAACAATGTTTACACATTGCGGCTATTTAATAAAATATATTACATAATTATTTGAAACCATTGAGCAACACGTTTGCAAGAGCATAAAATTGTAATACATTTAGAGCATATAAAGAACCTCTAAGGATGTCTTTTAAATATCCATATGCACTAACATTAGCACTGGAAATATATAAATATTTAAATATAAGTGAAAATTTCTTTAAAAGATTTAAGTCTTACCTTGTGAATAATATTCATAAAAATTGTTTTTAAATTAGCTACATTTAAAAAACGAGTAAAAATATTTGATATAAGTAAAACATTATTGTACCAAATATTATTTTTATTTAATTAGCATCTTTCCTTTTTTTAATTAAAAATTTTTTATAAAATCACATAATTTTTTATTTTACTAAATATTATGCATTAAGTAAATTCGTAGTAGTCTTGTTATCTACACTTAGAAAAAGGTGGCAATAAAATATTAAATTAAAAATTTTAAGCTAAATCATTTTACTCGCATATAATTACATTGTAACATCATGAATGCATTAATCATTACCTAAATCTAGTCGTTGAATTATGAACGCAACAGCCCGTTGAATGTTTTACAAAACTCGATGGCAGAATTTTTAACCATATTAAAATTTCAAACCAATAAAAATTTTTATGCAATTTGAATAAAAATCACGTTGTTCTTACCCTTACAAATTTATAATATATCTAGAAGCATTTGAAGTACGTACATGTACAAAATAAAAATTAATAAGTACAGTATAATCGAAGTTAATTGTTTTATCACTATTTGTCTGCTTGATTTATTATTAAGGTCACAGGGTCGTAATTAACTGAATTTGTAGAAGTAAATCTCAATATTTTATCAAATTAAATATTGCTACACAAATGGCGTTAAAAATACAAACCAATTCTCCTTTCTCTGATCAAATGCAATAGCATTCAAATTATAATTTAAACGTATATATTATTATTTCTTATAATTGAATGGCAATAAATCGAAAATATTTTTTTGCGTTAGACTATTTAACAATTAAGTTGTTTAATTAAATATATATTTTATGATCTTTAAGTATATATGTGTCAAGTCATACTAATTTATTTGTAAAAACTCAATTTTAATATATTTTATGAGCAAATCTTAACTATTAATAATCAGGAAATATTAAGTTATTACAAGAGGAAATGCTTTACATACTTTATGTAAACATTTTTTAATGGTTTTTGCATTTTTTATTTAAAATCATATAAAAGTTCAATCAAGTACTAATTGTTTTGAAATTGTTTTGAATGGTAACCACAAAATTGGTTATATTAAGAAGTATTATTTTAAACAAATAATAAAATACATAATAAAGGCAATACCGTATTACAAATAATTTATTATTCCGGTCTCTATGTTAATCATGTATTTCAACTTAAAATTGTTACAAACGTAAAATGGTGATTGTCAGGATTGATTGGTGAGTCAGAATGATCGTTTCAATTGTAGTTAAGCCAAAAATAAAACAATCTCCACAAGTGTACAATTTCTATCATAAAATAAAACGGTTGTTATCATAATAAATCATAAATTAAAGATACTGATTTTTTAATTAGACACTTTATAAGTATGTTTTAAATATAAATTTGATATGAATATGATTTCCCTTTCGAAAATATATAAAAATTAAATTTTACCACTGTTTAAGATCCTTTACCTTCTAGAGATTATGTATATAATCACACGCGGTAAATTTGAACGAACCTAATAATATGTTTTAAAGGAATACATAAATAAACCTTCTTTTCTTTTCGTAAGCACTATTATAATGGGTCTAATTTGAAATTAAAGTCGAAAGAATGACTAGATTACTCAATTCTTACGTCTTCGTTCATCGGGATAATGAAGTCCAGTATCCTAACTGACAAAAAAGCTCATCAGTTCACGGTTACGAAGCGGACAGGGATAATGGAAAAGGTACGCATGGGGTCCTATTTGGCCTCATGAGTTCGTTGTGGTACATGCCTAGGTAGCCACTTGTTTATATGTTGCACATGCAATATATTCGAGAGCCTTCTACCCCTGACTTAATCAGGAAGTGCAAAAAGACCACCATACGTTCAATTTTTGAACGTATTAACTTTGGAAGATATTTTCCATGTCTACTGCATTTGACGATTCAACCGCATGCGTAACGCGGGCTAATGCTAGCTTAAAGGGTGGCGATTATTCTGGATCTTAACCACGTCGTCATTCAATTCTGATGTAAGCTCGAGAAAGTGGCTTATATTTTGTGCCCCTTCCTATCAAGTTATAAAAATGGAGGAGCGTAAATGACTAATAAAATAATAAAATAGTTAGATACATGGATTTTTACGATTTGGTCAAAATTAGGCCAGTAATTTTATACGTCTACTTTTATTTTAATAAATCAAAAACTATTGGAATAATAAAACTCTCTAAGTTGCATAATTATTCAATCCATAATTTTAAAATTAGATTAAAATTATTATATTGCTCTTTAAATTTTATAATTATTTGACGGTCAAAAATTATTATTTATATGAAGATTTTTGACTAATAGATGAAAAAAAGAAAATATATATATAGGTTCCATGGTTCCATAATTAGTAATTTGATTCTAGCTCTTTTTTTAAAAAGATTAGTGAAAACTACAACTTATAGATTCCTGTTGTAAATAATTTTAACAAACTGGATTGTGCTTACAGTATCAACAATATTTTCATTATGTTGCTATACAATATTATAAATTACTAAAAATTAACGAGAACTATTTTTATTGAGATCATGTATACTATTCCATTCAATTGACAAAAATAATAAATAAGACACCATAATTCAGAAAGAATTAATAAGCCAAGTCTTCTATTCAATAATTACTTCACAGTGGCATAGCCATATATTGTATAAATAATATATTTAATATAAATACAAGATAATATTGGACAAAATTAAAGTAACAATTTTGTCACTTCCATTATTCAGCGTAAATTAATTTATTTTAAGATATTTTAATAAATCTATCTATTAAACATATTTTTCAACAGTAATAAAAACATACTAATGAGAATAATCTTAAATGATTTTTTGAATAATATTAGTTTTGTAAAAAATAAATATAATTCTAAAATACAAGTATTTTTATATTCTTAATTTTATTTCAATATATTATCAGTCTGGTGTCTAAGAAATTCGATAATGAATTATGTATAATATTGTTCTACTGCTACTTAATAAGTAGTATTTATATTCACAATATAATTTATAACTTAAGCGTGTGCAAAAACCAAATCTCCCTTTCATCTTTAATTTATTATCATACATTAATAATAATAATAAACAAAAAGAGATCAAACTACTCGACACAAAATACAAATGAAAGTAAATTTTTATTTAACAAAATTGTTAAAATTAGTATTTTCTTTACGTTTTTAATATTTCGTATAAATCACGTCAATTTGTATTAAAAAAAACAGTTAATAATTATGTACCCGGAAGGTTATTCATAACTTCAAAATTATTGTATTTATAATCAACATTTTTATTTATAAATTTATTTAGTGAATAAATATTTATTAGATTATTATAACGAATTGAAAGTTTTATAATAAAATTTAGTTTCAATAAAATTTTTAACACTAATTACTTATAAAATTGTTTAATTGTCAACATATTTCATACGTTCAAGGATAAAAATGTCTTTATGCAAAATAAAATTTTTAATTTTACCTAGGAATGTCATTATTTCGTGTGCTATATTCGTTTAAATTCGCAAACGGTATTTTATCAGTAAAAACTGAGCATATCTACCTCTATAAAAATATAACCTATAATTAATAATCTCTAACAAAAAATTATAATACATGTTAAGCAATATGGTATTGTACTTCAATTAAAGTTTTTAAAATATTTTTATTAGAATTGAACCTGAAATTTGTTTCAACGTTTGATCATTAAATAAAATTTGCTAAGACATATCTTCTTTGTATACAAATGACATGAAAATTTTATTTTGCTGTTGTAACACATCGTAAGGAAAAAGAAGAAGGTATACTGGCTCACTGGTACACTCAAGAAAAGTGAAAGCAAAGGAACAGTGGTAATTAAAAAGGATTGAATACAAAGGCACTGCAATATTTACGGTGTAGAGGAAACATAGATAAAAACTGGTAGTGTATACATGCGTAATGGATTATGGTATTTGCAGATTAGAAATAAATGAATAAGATCTATAAAATATCTTACAACACGCAAACAATACGTAATTGGTGATAATTATATCTAGGAATTATAACAGCGTCTCAAGAAATATAATGAAATAAAAAATTAAAATGTTAATAATTTGTAGAAGAAATATAATGAAATAAAAAATTAAAATGTTAATAATTTGTAGACAGTACAAAATTGAAAATTAAAAAATATATACATTGTAAAAACTTGAGCTTTTATATATTTTCTTATTTATTATTTTTCTTTTCAATTCCTTTATTAAAGATTCTTATAATTATACTCTATGATTACAATTTTAAAAATGATATAATTTAAGCGTATTTATTAAGCTTTAAATCCTTAAAAAAATTCGTTATTTTGCATTCCGAATTATTTAAAGTATAATAAATTCTAATAATACAAATACGAACTTAAAAAATTGTTGACTCGATGTATAATTTTTTTCAAAAGTTTTTAAAATTCTAAAATGTATACTATTTCATTTCAAATTTATTATTACATTTTAGTACTACATTAATACGTACGACTAATTCTTTAAAGAAAAAATATGCTTGTACGAAAAAAGACAGAATGGCGATAATACAATACAACTATTTTTTGAGCTACATAAGATTTTTATAGATTTCATAAATTACGTTATGATTTATTTTCATAATATTCTATGGAACATGCTCTACCAAATAAAGCAAATTCCAAAATAACCTTAACAACGATATAAGAAAATTTTTAATGAAAATAAAAATTATATCGTATATTATAATTATTTTAATTGATATTAAATATGACACAAAAAATTTTTAAATGCTCACCAAAATTAAGTTTTTATATTTATGAAAAATTTTTTATTTGGCAAAAAATTATTTTATTTAATACTCAGCAATTTAATATGTCTCAAAGCAATGAAAAAATGAAATGTATTAAAAATGTCAATTAAAAGTAATATCGTTATAGCAATCTAAAAATAACTGAAACACCTCAACACTTTTTGTCTTTTCAGAGTTGACAAAAAATATGAAAATATCCAACTATTAAAATTTTAAATTGTTCGGAATTATTTTCTTATTATATTGTATTCTAGTGAAAATGAAGTATATATCTACATGAATTAATATATACATCGATAATTAATTAAAAAAAATTTGTTTAATTATGCACTCATGTGTGTAAGCACTATTAAGAGTTTAATATTTATGTTTATGATATGAATAGAAACTTCTATGTCGATAAGATAATAAAAGAGGAGTAATTATGACTATTACCTTATTACAGATTTTTTTACCGAGTGGTGGTATATTGAATTGTTTAAAAAATTGATTGAATTGGTTTTTGCGTCGAAGAACATGTGTTTAAAGATCTTCGAAATATTAGAAGTTTATTGCTATAAAGATCGAGAACATTATTAAAGTGAAGTAATTAACATCGTACGTGATTGAACTTAAGGAAAATATTGAAAGACAATATCTATAAGGTCTCGTATTGAAACCACTTGCTAAGCTCGATAATGGATTTATAACCGTCGAATTCATAGACTACCGAATCAAGGAGCAAAAACGATAAAAGCAAGGTGCATGTGTAATTAATTAATTAATTAATTAAATGTAATTACACTTAATTACACTTGTCGCCACATGCTAGAGAAGACAAGAAGATTCCACGAATTTCTCTGCTCAGCTCGACCATCGTCTGACTGTGGGCGATAAAAGGCCCACCTATCGGTAAAAAACAACAGGAAGAGAAAATTCAGAGCACCAATGATAATTAGTGTAACAAATTAATTACCGATCGTGTGACCAATAGAAAAAATCGGGTGAATTAGTTTCAGCGAGGCGGCGATAAATCGTGATGAGGAATGTGAATGCAAAGTGACACTCTCCGTGGCGTCAGTGCGATTTTGGTTGTCTTCGATTAACGTACAATTTTCACTTGGACATCAAAAGTAGAATTCTGGCAAAAGCCACTAGGCAACAAAGATTGGTTAAACGTCTCCGTGAATGGTTTCGAAGTAGATGCACTCCCTACAGTTGAAATGAGGCAAGTTTATCATCACAGGGTTTATAGTACCAGTCATTCATCACAGACGGCCTTGTCAGCAATATGGGAAGAGGCAAGCAATCCTCTTCAGCGTATCCGCGCTTCGTCAACGAACTGCTGTATCTCGCCCGTAAGCGGCTAAATGAGGGACCATCTTGGGATTACTTGCGCAGCACATAAGAGAGAGAGAGAGAGAGAGAGAGAGAGAGAGAGAGAGAGTAGGATCAACTTACAATTGAACCTTGCAACACAATAGGTTTGTTACATCCATCTCAGTTTAAAAGGGGCTTGGCCCACGGGGGATTTCAACTACCATTGATTCTCTGTTTACGCGTCAAGGCCCTTATTTATTACCATTCACGAATCATCCGCGACTTCTACACTATTACACACACATAAATAATTATACTATTCACTGTACAACCGACAGAGAATATATTATTAAATAATTAGAAACAGCGCACACACATTTTTAACGATTTAATCAACCCTACCACCAACATCATTCTTATTATATCCACACTCTTTAAAATCAGAGTGCATACAGTTAAGTAGGTGAAATCCCTATCAATGGGCCGTCGATTCAGATAAACTGAGCCCACGAAAGCTATGTAGAAGATACCGAGACAAATATAATATTTAACAAATAGATAGTGCATCACTTTTACAATTTAAAGATCACACGCGAATGCTATTCATTTTTAAGTATTAAACATAAATAGATATGGTTTACAAAGTAGATTTATATATATGTATTATTTCATTATTTATTAATTTCTAATTATTTGTTTATCTCTATTGTATAACTTTTTATAATCAATATAGATTCTACAGTATCTATGTATTTCTGTTCTAGATAATAAGGTGTTTATTTGATATATTATTATTAATAGCTATTGTATGCCATCAAGCAATTGATTATTGATATTCATAGTTTAATATTTCCGGAACATGTAATTTTCAAGATGAATAGGTAACGATATAATAATTTTTATTTAAACAAGTTAAAGTTAAATTTTGTATTATTATTAATTATAGTTATTGGATTGTGTTGCAAGGAACGTTGTCTTAATGTCACTTGCTTTGATACAGTAAAAAATTTTTTCGAGGGAAGATTAAAAACTATTCCAGTGAACAAAAGAAAGCCAAATTTCTTGTCAACATACAATATCATACATAGTGCATTAAACGTTTAGAAAAAATTTCATCTGAATTAATTCAATTACTTTTGTTGATTGTTTCGAATATGATTACTTTTACGGCAAAATGAAGACAAGGAGAAGGCAAGTATACATTTAATTTTATAAATTTTCGCTCCTGTTAAGAACCTGTTAGCGCAGTCAAGGGAGAAACAGACAAAATAGAAAAAGGAATAGAAGGAGATGAAAGAAGCTCGAAGACAAGAGATAAGGAGTAGAAGGGGGTTGAGTAGGGAGAGGCCAAACGAGGAGAAAAAAGGAAGTCGATGATGGGTGGAAGGTACGAAAGGTGGCATTCCACGAAAGCCACGTAACCGAAGTACAAGGCAGAGGTAGGGCGAGTAGGGACAAGATGCCGAGTTTACAGCATGTGCTCCGACGATTCCCAGTAGATGATCTCGATCACGGAGGTTTACGCTAAGAGTAAGGATAACAGGGAAGACTTGAGGACAGCTTCGACGCGTCCCTTGCTCCTAAGGGCTAGACCACACTAGATATTTTTACTCTACGTGTCGTAGGCTTAATCTTTAAATTTAATGCACATTCAAATAAAATTTTTAACGTACATGCTTGGCATAATCTCTCGCTCAGATGAGCATTGAGAAGAAGCAATTTTTATAAATAAAGGTTTCAGATACAGGTATATTCCTCGATAGATTACATTCAATCGATGTTGATCATGTCGATTACTTAATACCCTCTATTGCACTTTAAATATTTTGATAAATGTGGTTGTACTGAAATTATTTTAAAATATTCCCGTACCTTACCACATATCATAGCATTTATCATTCGATAATTATTTAACAATCATCTCGAGCACATAATAAATTTTACTTGCCTATGTTTTAGACTTTACTCTTCTGATCTGCCAAATTCATTATTGTCCAACATTATAGTTAAACAAATAAAATATCTAAATTGTTTGAGATGTTTAAGACTAACTGAATAATAATAAGAAGAAAATTATAGCTCTAGAAACACATCAAATGAAAAATTCTTTATATGAAAGTTGCATCCACAAAGTGACCTATTCCTAAGTTCTACATTCACATTTCTTTAGATAAAAAAATAAAATAACATGTTAAGAGATCTCTGCTTCACGAGGTAAAGAGTGTGAACGAACCTTAACAACTCATTTGCACTCAGGCTCCGGTTTACCGACGGACTCTCGCGATATGCGTTCCCATTAACACAGACGTTGTTCAACACATTTTCACCTTTCGTATCTGCACCCCCTTCTTTGCTCCTTCTCATCTCTCTAGCAGACAGTTCCCTTAGCGACGAGTAGGTGCTTCTTTCACCAGGAAATTGCGAGACGTTAGTGCCGACGCAATCATGAACGATTATCACCAACAGCTTTCTTGATGCACCCCTATCCTATATTTTTTATACAGCACTTTTTATTTAATGTCAGAATTTATCGCTGTATAGGTTGCTACGAAGTTTAACTAGCTACCATGGTTTGGGTTAAACTAAGTTTTCATGATTACGAATTCTTGCGATGCAATGAAAATACGTTACTCGTCTTTTTCACATAAGTTTAGGTAAAATTTCAATGACTGCATGGTAAATTAAAATTTTCTGATCAGATGTTGAATTTTCACCTTGAAATAATAATACATACTAGAAAATATGTATTTTTGTACACAATAATAAACATATGACA
The DNA here is from genome assembly GCA_030522565.1 of Ceratosolen corneri. Classification (NCBI taxonomy): domain Eukaryota; kingdom Metazoa; phylum Arthropoda; class Insecta; order Hymenoptera; family Agaonidae; genus Ceratosolen; species Ceratosolen corneri. The sequence goes on from JAPYYT010001143.1 coordinate 11,962, forward strand.
TATGAGAAGATTATGATAAATTAAATTACTAAAGAGATAGAACGTTATCATGTTTATTATTGAAAAAGGGAACACGCAAAAATATAATTGCAAGATAGTATAAAAAAATGCTTTGTAACTTATTTATTATTAAAATTAAAAAATAACTTTAAATTAAAAATTAAATTTAGATTAAAAAATAATTAATGCCTATATATTTTTAAAGAAATAATAATCGAAATAAAAATACCAAGAAAATGAAAACACGTGGCATGAATCGATACGTCTCGTATGGAGATCAACAGCAAAAACTCTTACTAGCCTAGGTATAAATCATCGTCAGCCTAATATAAGAAGATACTCAATTGTGCTATTTTGGTTTACAATTGTATATTAATATTTTGTAATAATTATTATTTATCAAGTGTCATTAAGCTTTTTGTTCATTACTTATTAAATATAATTTGTTCAGTGAAAATAATAAATGTTAAAATGTTTTAAATAATTTATGGCTCTTAAAAAATTCTAAGCTTTCATACCGACATCTGTATTTTAAAAAATATTCTCATACTCAGGGTAGTTGAATTATCTCTCTAATCTCTTTCTTTAAAAAAAGCGAATCTTTTTATTTTTTAATATTATACATCCGAGATATTAATATCTTTTCAATGTTTCCGATACTTATAATCACTATTATTAATTCATTTGCACTAATTAATTTTCATATGAAATTTGACTTGATTAAATTTTAAAATAAATGATATTTTTGGAATTGCTTTATTTCTGCGAAATTTGTAAAGCAAATTCGTTTCACAAATTCGGCAGGGATATTTTATTACTCTTAGCATTTTCTTTTCATTTATATACAATTTTTTATATTTGACGGTCGACAAATGAAATTTCTTACAAAAATATATCATTTGATTTAAAATATTTTTATAAATATTAAATGTTTGGGATTATTAACCCGTATTTCATTTGCTCCTCGGTGTGAGTGAGGAGAGACAGATAGTGGAAGGAGAGGATAGAAGTAGGTTCCCAGAAAAGTGTTAAACTATATTTGATGTAATTTCAATATTTGCTTATTTGTTAAAGCTGTTTAATATAATAGGTATAAGATCATAATGGTTAAAGACAAAGGCATTATAAATTAAGAATTAAGAATTGGAACTAATAAGATTGATAGATATTTATTTAATGAAGTAAAAAGGAATAGATGTAGGATATTATTATTAAAAGTGTAGTAGTAAATAGTTGAGTTCCTCTGACAAAATAGCAATTAATTTATGCTTTGTATAAACTTAGTATGAGAGGCTGCAGTGAATAAGTTATGCTTTTAATTAAACAAAATTATAAATAAATATATATCCTCGATCTTCCTGCTTCTTATTGAGTGGGATTATTAATAAATCTATAATAATTCTATATATATTAGTTATTAACTGCCCACTGCTTGATGAGCGGCGATTCTTTGTGAGATATGTTTTGTGGTTGAGCGCTTCTTAAATGTGTAGTATTGAAAATAAATATATCTAAACTCACATAATTGTTTTCTTTTACTTATTTTAAGAGCATTATAGTAGAGGCTGCAGCCTTCCCTCGGTTAATATCATGTACTTATAAAACCACCGAGCACAATAACGAGAATAATAGTGCAAATTTTAAGGTGTCAAAAGTAATTCAACTACTTACTACTACACTTTTAATAATAATGTCCTACACCTTTTTATTCCTTTTTGCTTCATTAAATAAATATCTATCAATCTTATTAATTCCAATTCTTAATTTTCAAATTATAATACCTTTGTTTTTTTAAGAACTTTTTTGAACAGACACAAATGGAGGAAAGCAAAAGTGCGTCGGGACAGTGCCTATGTTATTGTTTAAGACCGGTTCATATATACAAATAAGCACCACTATGCGAAACAAAAGGGAAAAAAACAGACAGTTCTTGGTGAATACTACAGATGCATGACCCAGCCATATAATACGGGTTGGCGGAAACAACGGCTCGATTAGCCCCTAATAACGGAGAGTTTACCGGACGGTTCTGCTGCAGCTGCGCCCCATTCAACTTCCTAGGATTATCCTTTCTCTGTCCATGGATACATTGGCCTCTGGTGCAAAGCTTTCATCTCGGGCAACAACATAGAAAGAGAGAGTCACGAAGCATGTGTGAGGGGAGGCTGTGCTATATCGCCTCCTTCTTGTCGTCATACTTTCATACTTTCAAAGATGTGTTGCAACACCAACACAGACTGGGCTTAGCGAGCTTGTGCAAGCAAAATGTAGTGCCGACACGAACAAACATGTAGGTGTCTCGAGGCAGCCAATTTTTTTAGTCAGTATCACTTATTATCATCCCTTGTGACCCTATTAGGAACTAATTTTTCGAGAGAGACTAACGATTTGCTGGGAATTTAAATCGGATGCCCCCGATTATAACTAGGGTTTAATGGCCTCACGGGCACGTGATCATTCGATGAATTTCAAGTGTCATAAAAATGTTGATTACATAAATAAATGCAAACTTATCGATGTGATATGTTAATAGGCAACGTTTGATATTAATGCTCGAGTAACAAGTGCCAATTTAAAATTGCATTTTTTTATTCAATAAGTATTCAATCTAACGAGTGTAAAATGGAATCGGTTCAAGGAGATGAATGTTTGTTTAGTAAGTAATAGAACTCTATTAAAATTACAAAACTTCAGCCTGTCTGTCGATGTTACGCAGTAGTCATACATTTATGAACAAGTAATGAGGAAACTATGAAGACTGAACTCGGTGCACGATCCTCGGTATACGTCCCTGAGCCGCACTAGTCAGTCGAATCACTCTGGCAAGGAGCTAAATTAGACGTATGCCTGCGCCAGCCATTTTCCTCTACGACTTGGTACAACCCACACCACCGCTAAAAAACGCGAGACAGTTCCTGCGCCGTAACAATTATCTCCTATGACACGGATAATCCGTGAAAATGCCACAGATGGGCGACTCTCGTTACTCCTCGGTATTACGGCTGTGCGTCAGAAAATTGCTTCTTGAAAGTTTGGATTTAGATAGTAAGAATTGCGTCGGTCGTGATACGCGCCTTATTCAAGTACATCTTAAAGTCACTCTTTAAATCTACTTTTTAACTCCTTTTTAAATTCATGATAACGAATATGAACCTTCAGTCAGATTATCGCATTGAAATTTAACTTAATGATGTACTCAGTAGTGTTAATTCTGGTTACTAATTAAAGTAATAATCATGATAATTTGATAATTACTCTGCCAATTGATGTGCGTCGTCTTAATTAGTTCGACTTTAAAGAATTATATGTAAGCAAAAATAAAAAATGTTGATAGTTAAACCACAAAGATTAATCATAGTTGTTCGATTTTATTATTGCTAATAGTACATAATACATTATTTACTTTTTGCGGTGTAGATTTCATTGATTAAGTTTATGTAGTTAGAAAAGATAGCGGTAGAAGTAAACATTATGTATTTACTATCTTGTATGATTATTTAAATATACCCCTCAGTTGTTTTAACATTTGAATTAAAAACAAAAATAGCTACAATCGTATTAAAAACTTCACTGAATACTAACTAGATATTGTGTAAACACAGGTGTTTGCAAATTATCTTTTTTCATACATTTTATCGACCATATATTTGACAATGTCGTTATACTCGATGAAAAAAATTTGTATTTTATTTTTTGTGTCTATTCTTAAATCATTGATGCCCATTTTAATATTTAAATAAACTATGTGTCTAATTTTTATCTAAAGTTTAGCAAATGGAGCCAACTTATTAGTTTAATAAAATAACGCATACCATATTAAATACAAAAAACTTGTACATAGCATATACTTTCTATGATAAAAATTCATAAATATATATATGTATATGATAAAACATAACATTTACACAATTAAAATATATTTTGAATTGTTTTTCGGAAATATGCATTTTGAGATTAGAATATCACTCATACACGTATAAAATTATTTTTAATGATGAGCGTATTTAATTTACAAAAAAATTTTTTAAAGTTTAATTTTAAAATAATTATTCTAATATTGCTAGAAAGCAAAATACATAAATATTTGTCTAAACGATAGAAATTTGATCAATCATTAAATTAGATATTATTACATAAAATTATTTATTTAATAATCAACTTTCTTGGGTTATTAAACTAAGCAAATAAATTTGAAAGAATAAAGTCGTAAATTTAAATATAATTATAATTCTTATGTTGAGTAAAAAAGTCGCTTAAAAATGACGGATTATTCTAAAAATACATTAGTTGCTTATTATAAAAATTGGTGAGGTGTGAAAATGCAAATAAAGAAAATACTAAGATTAAGGATGAATGTAACAAGGTAGAAAATCGCGGAACTCATTTAGACAACAGAAGAATAGCATAAAAGGTAAAGAATTGCGTCTGCTTTCCGACTATTTGATCTGACCATCCTTGTTTCGATCGAAAGGATTTTCGAAAATCAACGATAAGTATTATTAAACTCTTTTATTTGTTTAATAACGTAAAACTACTTGCATCTTACCAAAACTAAGGTTACTTAAAGTATTTCAAAAATATTAAATGATAAATATTGTATCTTTGTAAGCCTACGTTTTTGCTTTCCAATTTACCAAATTATTTATGAACGTGAACTTGTTTTAATTAAAAAATTACATCAAATATTATATGAAATTGACTGAATGGAACAACCTTTACTGAATACTTTGTATAATAAATTAAGTTATTTGTAATATAGAATCATTTTTATTTTAAACTATATTAAAATATCTGATTATCTTATAAGTAATAAAAAATTAATTATTTATTAAAATAGTTAAAAGAAAGATAAACTTAAATTGTTTAATGAAATCTATGAAATAAGTATATTGCAAAAATTGAGCTGTTTATCATTGAAATATTAAAAAAGTTAGCATTGTTTTATTTTTTACCAAAAATTTCAATCTAGTTCCGCTTCTCAACTATAGTTTTAATTATTTTACCTTTGCGACTGAAAATGATCTAAGAGATATCTGAAAAGAACAAATTGAGATCATCGTGTCCTTACTTTATCGAATTTTCAAGTATTATATCAAGGGGATAATTGAGCTATAAATAGATGCGAAAAATAGATTGTTCAAGAATCGGTGACCTTTTGATCTTTGTTGATTTGATACTTTACAAATTAAGGTTTATAATAAGTGAATTTTGTTGTAATTCTACATTTGCTCAACCTTATCTTTGCAGTTTTTATATATATTTCTTTATATGCAGTTTTTATATGATAATTTGTATCGTAATAGAACTGCTTATCATTTTAAAGATCCCAAATGCCTCGCATCTTTACGGATATATTACATCCCATACAATAAAATTCAATAAAAGCTAACACGTAAATCGAAGAACCTTCATTACAAATGTACAACTTTATTTGAACAAAGAGATCCAATAAATAAAGCTCATAATCTATGGTCACGAAGACATTTAAGACGAAAGCGAAGAATGACTGTAATAATCCGAATTGAAGAGCGTGGAATAAGCTTGGAATAAGCTCTAACGTTTAAGGAAGTGACCGAGTCTGATTAAATGAAGATGAAAAAATAAGCAAAAAGAGGAGAAAAGATAAAATAATACGAATTAAAATTTAAAAATGTTTTAATGACTTGAATAAGTTGGCGACTCATATTTAAATCCAAGTTTAGTTCAAATAATAAAGCTTATAATTGTCTTCAAAATATAGTCGAAGCTTGTTTGACATACAAAATATAAAACGTTACTTGGTTGAAGCTGAAGCGTAATATACCCAGGCGTAGCATTTACTAATGGCAATTCACTTTCGTCAATAATCAGATTTGACCAGTCAAGATTTCGCCAAAAATGGATCATCCATAATTCTCATTTGATCGATGAATTCTACGAGCAGTTGTTTATTGGGAAAGAAAAATATTTTTCAAGAAAAATCAGATCTTATAATAAAGTAGAGCAAACAAATACTTCCTTCAACACTTATGCGACGGAATTTTTTTGTATAATCTTCTTCTATAAAAATCAACATGAATCGAGAGAAAAGTAAAGAAGAAAATTAAATCGTCACTGTAACTGATCAATTGCAAGAACTGCAATTTTCGACATTCGGCCGAGAAAGGTAGCTTGGAAAAATTACCTGACAGTTTCGACTCTCGCACGCGGCGGAAGGAATGCAATGGGCGCCTTCTCTTAAGACTGGCATGCTGTTGTAGAGAGGCGAGAGCCTAACAAGATGGACATTGCTCCGTCCAGGAAAAAGAAGATGCTTTCTTAATGATATTCAAGAAACTTATACGTTCCTGATGCAACGACTAATCATTGTTGGTTTTACACACATAATTTTTACTTAAGACATTTGGTCAATCTGGCAAGTCTTAATACTCAAAAATTATCTTGTGAAAATTATAACCCCGTGTAAAAGGTAAAATTCATTAGCAGCAAAATAAGTAATGAGTCAAGCCGGCATTTTGGTAATGCAGCAATTATTTAATGAGTGAAACGTTGGTATATCGTTGAACTAGTTTCTTCAATAGTCGATCAATCACCAACCACTATCTTTAAATTCATGGTATTATCTTAGAGATATACTGGATGCAACTTGATGCAGTTGAATGATAATTGTCAACATGTTCCACTAACAGGCTTCCAACCCATTGTCTTCAATGATTACTTAAATGAATCAGATCGAAATTTGTACTTTTTATTTTTGAAAATTTCCTTATCTATTTCTTTTATGGATTAATTAATTCTAACAGATTTACTACACAATGCATGAAGTCAAGTCGTGGTATCTCACTTAATTAAGCGTTATTGACTCAAACTATCCACTTGATTCTCTCTTCGTAAATTATTTAACATTATCTTGCCTGAGTGGTGCCAATTTCGAGGTGCATCTTACTGATTATCAAGCCACGTTGGTTAAATACCAATCGACATTGGGTGTTCACGATTTATGGCTCTGAAGTTAATTACAACGTCTTCAACAAATTTTTGTTCACTATCGATAAGTAGTACAATACACCAACGCCTGGGAAAAATACATCAACAAATTGGAAAGGCGAAGAGGAGCTCACTCTTCCGTATCCCGAAGTCAGAATAAGCAATTACGTTCGCGTGAACTCCTTCTTCGTTTCATGAATGAATCAATGATCACGACATACATGGACATCTCCCACAATGACAATTCGTGAGTGGTGCGTCGTCATCGTCAAAGCACATCAATCCGATTCTCCATCCCCTCCATCTAATCGTGAGATTATAACCTTGCGCACACTCTGATTGCGCTTCAAGTAGATAGACGTATGATTGAAAGCGATCCTCTTGTCTCTTTCAGTAAAAAGACGATATTGCATACACTCCTGACACGGTAAGAAGAATGAAGGTTTACTGCCGAAGAAACAGGAAGATTAATTCGGTTGATATTCGGCTATTATCTTTGCAATGATTCGAAATGAATATTTGTAAATGAATGACACATCAAACTGTTCCATTACGCAGATAATTTACTATTGAAGATTTATTGAAACCGAAATTTTTTAATTAGAAAATTGTCACAAAAAATAGAATTACCGAAGGTTCGTATAAATCGTCAATAAATTTTTTCAACAGGAAACAGAGTGAGATTTAAAAGTAATTGATAATAAAGTTAACCATCTCGAGTATGAATTATCCATATCGGCTAATATGTAGTTCGCTTTTTATAAATATTAAGGTTTAGATCACTTATAAGTTAAAAAGGAATTATCTATATTAAATATTTTTGCTTTATATTTTTACATTTTATTTTACTTAAATTTATTATTTAATAATCGATAATTTTGATGGGAAATTTATTCATTCAAGTATGCCTTTGTCTTTAAATTATTTAATATTCGATCCTTTTTTAAAAGAATGTATTTACTCAAAATAATCATCGTCTTATAAATAGTAATAATATAAATATTACGAAATCTATTCCATAATATACTTTTAGAAAAATTATATAATTTCTGTATTGTTTGGAAACATTTTATAAACATATTATTTTTTAAAACAAACATATCAGTATAATATACATAATTAAAATCTTCGTTAAAGCTTAAGGCAGTGTAATTTAAAAGTGCTATAATGGATGATTTTATCACCAGCTGTCTAGGTAAAGTAGATAACACTTTGTTTAAATTCATTTTATAATGCCCTTTACAAATATTTGAGCTGAAAAGAGACTGTTAACAAAAACGCTATTCATTTCCGTCGTCGCATTGTCTTTTATTTATCGAGGTCAGAAATATTAAATACATAAAAAGAATGTAAGTCAGGCATATTTTATTGTATGTTACAAAACAATCAAGGGTTAAATTATTTGATATTGCTCCTCTTATAATGTTCTGCGTGCAATGAGGGAGAAGGAGAAACTTGGAAAGAAATGAGGGAAGGGGTAGAGGGGGGGGATGGCATTGTGTTTCGCAAAAGTGATAAATCGTCAGCATATCCAGAGGCTTGTGTACGAGGCTAAAGGAGTGAGCGAACAGCAACAAGTCAACTAGACAACGACGATATCGCTAGGCGGTAAGAAGGTCGTGTAAACAGACTCAAGCGGGCGCTACGTGGGATTGGATAGGAAACAAGTAAGTGAAGAGGAAAAGGAAAAGGAGGCGATAAAGGGAGTAAGGTCGAGTCAGGAAACCGAAGGCTCATGCAACTTCCTTTGGTAATCTCCACCTCTTCCTCGTCTTCCTCCTTCCATTATGGCGAACCCTTAGGTCAACAACCGCTCCAACGCTCTCGCGAAAGGGGAACGAAACTACGGACCGCGCGCATCGAATTGCTGTCGTCGTTGTTGTTCTTCTTCTTCTTGCCTTTTTCCTTCCAACCCCATCAAACCGAGACTCGCACCTCCGCGTTAGGGTGTGCACTTGGCTTTTTTTTGCCGACATTTATTTTTAGAATAGCAGTCTACCCATTGCTTTTTCATTTTCCAAGCCGACTGACCAGGTACGCATGATTTCCCAAAAACCACTGCTGCTTCATGTACATCACTTCTGCCTTTTTAGCGCCGCCAGGTGGAAAACATCTCGTAAAGCCTCTCTTGCACGCGCTTTTGCAGACTTGTGATATCGTGCGTTTGTTTTAATGGTAAAATTACGAGTCAAAATAAATAGCAGGAGAGCAGCCGTGCGTAAATGTATTAGTTTCGTCCTTTTTCCACTTTTGGTCCTCATCTCCTTGACCGACCGCCCCTATCGTAATTACTCGCTCGCGCTCGCGCATTCTAGAATACGAGTGAAGCCTCGTACACTTGCTCCGCCGACTGGCGCACAGAAGATGATATCAATTTTATCTGGACGTAGTAGGACTTTGATTAGGCAAAAAGTTCAACCACACTTACTTGACTCGGCTTTCGAAATTCCACGCCGTGAAGCTCATCCCTTCATTTGTCCATGTTGTTGATTAACTTAGCTTCTATGCTAAGGATCGATATCTAATGTGTAAGAATGCTGCTTGCAACATTTTTCAAGTGAAACCTTCGTACGCTTTGCGACCGGTAAAATCAGCAACATAATTTCACGATTTTTTATGCGCAACCTGATTTATTTTTCTTTGACTTTATAAATAACGACAATTTATTATTCAAAATCATCGCTTATTAACATACCATTACGCGTACAAGAATGATCTGTAAAATTACGTATTAGAGGACTTCAAAAATACAAGAATTTTTGAAATTTAAATAAGCAATTCCTTGTTCATGCAGTTAATTATATTATCACCCCATGAATTATGAATTATGCATTATTTAGGCTTTCCGATTGTTATTGAAGTACATTTAAGGTTTATCAATAAGAACTTAGACATATTAAGATCGCTCATTTGACGAAAAATATAGTATGAAAAGTACATGCCCTTAATTTACTGTAAATCTAGCGGGGGCCACACTTTTTTACATTCATAATTAAGTCCTTGTTAAGAAAAAATTGTGTATTTTTAAAATCGAAGATTTTTCGTACAAACTCGCCTTTTTGGGGTTGTAACTACACAATAATTTGAAAGCCAGAGTCACGAAAGAGATGCGCTTCACAGTCGCGTTATTTGTCAATGGAGACGTGTGTAATAAAAGGTACATGCGAAGGTTGGAATAGTATCGAGCGTTTTGAAAGCAAAGATGCAAAACGATAAGGAATCTCAATTTGACATAACTACGGGATAAAGTATAAGTTGTAGGAGGATATGTACACACAGAACACACGATCGCGACATTATGTCCTCTTTCCATCCTCTCGGTGTTCCATCTTATCGTTTTCGGTAATAGAGAGGAACGAAAGTCAAACATTTGTCACAGTAATCTTTAACTCATCGCCTTATCCTCCATTAAAACTGTCCGATTACGAGAAAGAATGATCAAAGAGAGTAATTCTTACGTTATTTCACACACTTTCGATTCTCCTTAAAATTCATTAAAATTTTTCGATATTTTTAACATTATTCTACAGGTGCGATTATAAAATAATGCTTCAAATTTATTTTTCATTGTACGACAAGACATTGTGAACAAATTCATATTTCATTGGCAATATTTCAAACGGATTATAAAATTTTCTTATTTTAACTAATCCTATTTCAAAGAAATTTTTGATTATGTGAACTTTCTTAATAAAACTTTCATGATTTTTCTTATATTTTTAATTATATTCTGTAGATTTTACGAAACTAAAATGATTAAAAAAATAATTAAGATAAAACATTACACTTTTAATTGCATTGCTCTGTATTGAATTTTTAAAAATTGTATTTTATATTATGTAGTTATTAATACATTATTAATCAATTTCAATCGATTTAGAACATATAACTTAAATTTATTTTTTAATATATCAAAAGCATATTTAAATAGGCGCGCTAAATACCTATAATTGTTTCATACAGCTCAACATTTCATTATCACTAATGATCGAATTTAATTATACAATTTAGAAGTATTATTTTACTTATAATAACGTAATAAGGTAAGTAATAAGACATTAAGCACAAAATATTTGGTCATTAATAATTAATGTTTAATAAAATAAAACACGTATTAAACTTGCGTTGTCATCATTTATAAAATAATGTAATTAATATACCTTTATAAGAAAAATAATCTGTAATCATTCAAAACTTTGTTTAACGATGTAAAGGTAAATTTAATTGTAAATGACGTTAGTTACATTGTATTTTCTATTATAAATGAAATAGTTTTATATTTAAACATCCAAATTTTTAATTTTTTCTTTTTTATTATTATTAAACTTAACAACAATAATGGTGCGCTTCTAATCACTTAATCAACATTGTGACCAAACCACACAGCCAATACAAAAATACTTATTTTTATGGTTTTTTCGTAGTGCAATTTTTTCTTCATAATGAATTTAGCCTCTTGTCTTTTCACATTACAAAAGTTTTGATGATCTTAAACAATATGTATGAAACAAAATTCCTTTTTCTAAAAAAATGTTTATTCCTAAAATCATACTGGGCATTATCATGAATATTAGTTTCTTCGATGTTGGTGTTTTAAACGTCGATTTTTGCATATAGAATTAATCAGATTCATGCGTGAAAAAGAATATAAACTAGGAAACTAATATGTACGAATAATTTTCTAATAATTTTTTTTTTAGAGTTTCTGACTGTTTAACTATAAATATAACTCATATTCTTGTTCGCTCTATACTAAATAAAAATCTTAAACACTAAAAAATTTTGTTCCAAAGACTTAGTGGGTCGATTCAATTGCTTATTTTGATGTACGAAAAATTTCCTCGATGACATTTCAATTTCAATAGGATTGATAAATTTGAAGTCGTATATGGTACTTTTGTATTTAAAAAAAGGGAGATGGTACCTGATGAAATAATTATTTTTATATTCGCGCACAAACTTCAATTGAGACATAAACGTGGAGAATATTATACAATAAAGATATAGGAATAAACTCAACAGATTAAAAACTTCGTATCTAAAGCAAACAGGAAATGAATAGAGAAATTATTCGTTAAATCTTCTTTCATAGAGCATTTTCTTGTCACATAGACGAGTTATACAATGGAATACACAAAAATAGTTATATGGTAATGAACACGCGAGTCTGTACTAGACATTTTTCTGCCAAGAAAATGGCTGTTCGAATTCCCGGACCGAGACAAGGTTTTACAAGAGGCACCAAAAGAAACGGTACCCGTTAAACTTGATTTTTCTAATGAGCCTCTCGCAAATTTTATGTAGATGATATATTTTGCTAGGCTGCCCGTTCAATCACTGACCCAACGCCGATCAGTGCATAACGTTTTACTTTGTAAGCAACAGGATACCTCACTTTTATTATTCGAAAGCTACATAAGCCTCATGTGCCCTGAAACTGTTATAGACCTTCAGAATTTTATAATTATATATCAAAGATTTTACAGAAGACATTTTATTATGGATATCAAAAATATATTAGTGCTTTCATGATACCAAAATAACTATGCAACAATAGTAAACTCTAATTAAATTACTATTTCCTCAAATTGCACCAGATTCGATGATACATACAATTATTTTACTAGTATATAGCAAAAAAAATCACTTTGAAATTCAAGGTCAACACTTGCTTACGACATGACAAACAAAAACAGAAAATTTCACGGCGATTTCCTTCATTGTTCACAATCGACTTTGTATAAGCGTATTTAAAGAAAGCTGAGCAATAGCTTCTGTACACAGTACTGTGTTTACGATATTTTGTGCGTAAATACGAGCTCAATTATACGTAAAATTGTAATAATTGTTTATTTATACTCTCCGATTTATGATAAACGATGATTTATGATTTGTTTCATAGTTTGTACAAACTATAATATATATTCTAAAGCACAACTGTCGCTTAGAACCGAACAAATATAAAAATATACTTTACTTTTGTATATTTATTCATTTTTATAACTGCGTAATTTATTTAAGAAATAATAAATTCTCAATTTTATAAAACAATTTAATACCATAAAAAATCTATATCAATATCGTCAGAAAAATAATGGCATTAGCAAAAGATATGATTGGAATAAATCTCATACACGACAATTTATACGGAATATACATAATTTACAAAAAAACTTAAATTAAACGATAATTATGTTTGCTTTTTACTCGTTTTTACTCTTAACTACTGAATATTTGCCAGATCATGTAGGTCTTCCTTTTTTTTATTTTTTCACACGTTGATTTTCGCGCACCATTTTAAATCCTCTCTTACACATTTATAAAACGAAGCCTATTTTTCTCCAAAAACAAATCGCAATAAAAGATACGGACTCGCCACAAAACTTCCGTTAGTTAATTTGCGTGAGTTAATATACCAAATTTACCATGACATGATATATATTCTTGGCATGAATTAAATTTACAACCGACAGCTTCGTACCGCAGAGAAAAACATAATCGAACAAACGTAAAGGAGAAAAAACAACGAAAAGAAAACCATTCTAATAATACTGCGATGTGCTCCTGCACGAAAAGAGAAAGACGGAAAGTGCCCACAATGGATTTTACAAGGTTAAGCAGCGCGTACGAAGACAAAATCACACATTTTCTCTGTTTTCAACCCCTTACATTTACAACTTTTTATAACATTTATATAAATAATATATTTATAACCTTTTTACAGCCCAGATTACAGTTTAGTCTTGATCATCACCTAAAAATTGATTTTTTTATTATGCGCTGTAATTTGAAAAGAATACGTTAGGCATTGAAAATGATATTCATAAGATTTGATCTCTAATATTGCATTGTATACTTTTCGTTGTACTCTTTAACTACAGAATATATTTCGACAATAGTTCAAATTATCAGTACCACCTCTTATATCTTATTAAAAAACTTTAAATTATTAGATTAATTAGAAACTTTGAATCATTAAGTTTTATTTTCTAATATTTTTATAAATTTGAATTATTTTAATAATCATTAAATCAAATATTAATAACATTCATAACTCATAAACAAAATAAATTGCAGTACCTTTCAAATTAAATTTAACTATAATTTAATGTGCATGGCAATAGTATACTCATATATTAGTATTATATATTGCGCGGTAAAATAATATCGTAGATGTAGCTTGCGCGGTCAATAAAGTTACTACTAGAAAAAGGTGGGAGTTTTCCTTAAAAGCAATATCAAAGACAAAAATGTTGATTATTTATGATCATAATTCGGCTCTAGTGGAATCAATAAGGTACAACACGAAGCAGTTATATGTAGAAGCACCCTAATGGTAGTATATCGTGGAAGCAGAATGAAGAAGGCGAGAGAGAGCTAGAGAGAGAGAGAGAGAACGAAGAGCAAGCGAATGAAAGACAGTTGGTTGCGTTAGCCCGAGCCTACCAGCATTCTCTCTTTTGTAATACATACGCTGTGCTATCCTCTCTACAGGATGCGTGAGACTTGCTTTCTTCCATTTCCCCCCAACCCGCCAATTCGCTCTTCCTTCCTTATGCTCCTATCCTGCTAGCTAGCACACTCACTCGCTCTCGTCACATTTCCCCAGCGCCATCACTTAGTCGCTAGCCTTATTATATAGCCTATCTTTCCACGAAGTCATCGCACCAGGTATGTACACACAGACAGGCAGTTCTACATACAGGGCCATGCGCAAGCGTGCCAGTCTCTCGTTGAGTACTACATACTCAGTACTAGACTCCCAGTAGTATGGAGTTAGCGACAAGACCCGCTTACACTGACAATGCCAATTTTAAGCCAATTCATTTTCGGACTTTATTAATAAACTTCGCTAGTTTAAAATTTCGCGGCCGGTGGCAAGGTTAAACGCCTCAGTACACGCGCGTACTGATGCCGTTGCGACCAATGTTCTTATCTCATGCCATTTCATAATTACGAAAGAATCGAATGTGACGACACGAAAGGATCCGTCGCGTAGGCGCTCGATTATTCGATCCCCCGCATACTCCGCATTCTCAAGATCCCCCGAGAATGCGCGAATGGCGGCGGTGGCGAGCCTCCGATTTTGCTCTTCTCTTTCACGCGCGTGCATGATACTCAACGCACGAACAGAGAATTGCACACGCATCCACCTATGTCTCTCTCTCTCCGTAGCGCCAAGGAGAAGGTACAGCTCAAGAAACTCGGTCGAAGATTGTTGTTGCAGCGACATTAGATCATCGCGGTGCATGCGACGCTACGGCAGTGAGCACACAGATGCATGCGTAAATGAGCTTCCCCACTATACGCGTACGCGACCATAAATCAACAACAAAACATGGTAAATAAAAGTTCCGCTCGATTGGCGCAACATGGCCGTTCATGATTTTGTTTTTCCTAAATTATGAAAATGTGTAGGCTCCTGTCGGGACAGCCCGAACGACTCTATACCATCACGCCGTGTGCGCACTAACAGGCGTTGCCGTGACGAGGGCCAACCGTGCGCAACGGGTCTTTCAAATGTACGCCAGCGGTGAATCGAAACGAGAAAAGGAAAATTGTAGGGAAGCGAGATTGTGTGCATTTATGTGTGTGAGAGAAAGAGGGAGAGAGAGAGAGAGAGAGAGAGAGAGAGAGAAGTAACATGGCGGCCCCCATTGGAAAAATTCACTCTTTCTACTCGGAACCGCACGACTAACCACTAGGACTCACCAAGGCGAAGAAGTTGGTGTGGCAGTCCTCCAAGCTGGCGCCGTTAGTTTGATGTGAGGGGTGCGTCATGGCTTCTCCTCCATCCTCTCGCGGCACTAGCTTTCTGCGGCTCTCCTCGCGAAAGAAAAGGAAATAAAGAAACAGAAAAAGAACGAAAACGTTAACGAGTACAAACACACCTTCCTCTTGATCACTGCACTTTTTGGTAACCAACCAACCAACCAACCATACACCTCGTGTACGTGCGCCCACTACACTCTTGTCCCGACGGGGCGCGAGAAGATGACGAACAAGGATACTGTGGCCGTGACTCGAGTACGGCGAGGCACAAGCAACGCTACATGTCGAGGTGCGCGCTCGCCTCCTTGGCTCTCCTCCACTTCCTTCTTGTCCTCGTAATCTTCGTCGTCGTCGTCGTCGGCACCGTTATGCACCAGTGCCGAGGAGCCAACGCGCGCACCGTGATATTAAGGTTATGTTTCGCGACCCCCGGACCTGCCTAAGCAGTTAAACAGCGTTGCTGGCACTAACGTAGGAGCTTCCCAATAAGGGCGGGACCGTGGCGCGTTATCCTGGCGACGCACCGCCCGGTCGCACCACTGCCCCGTGGCGCATTTTCCTTCTCACGTACTCTTCTCTTCTATGATTTCTTTTCTTACTCTCAATTTGCGACTTCTCTACGTGATCTGTACGAGAAGCTCTTTAGACTCTCTCTCTCTCTCTCTCGCTTGTTCTACGCTCTCCGATACTTAATGGCGACTGCAAAATGGCGGATGCACCGCCAAAGCACCGAGCCAGCAGCCAGCTATCGTGAGTCTCTCTCTTACCCCGTCTCTGTCGCTTACAAACTCACTATAGTCGCAACCGCTGTGGGCCACTGCACTGATAGACTGTCCTTGTTTTCTAAAAGGTTACCCAATGTTGCCGGATTTTCGGCTCGAACGGCGACATCTGCGGGTTTTGAGCCCAACTGACTCAATTATTTATTGCACTTTCCAGACATTGATATTGTCGCGTTGTTAGTGCTATTGTTTACTTGTTGCTATTACTTTTTTATTTATCTATCGATTTATGATATAAATTTTATGATGAACACTCATCCTTTGAACATACTATTCAACATGCAATTATTATTTCTCTTTCATTTTTCACCTTTACCCTCCTTTGCTGCTATTTTTTATATCAGTGTTTTACAATTATTTTATCAGACATATCATTGTTTATGTATAAATTATTTTATAGTACTTTTACTTTTTTCTTACACGTCAATACCTACTTTTTTGTATTTATTTATTATTAAAAAAAATACTGATTAGTATTGGCATTTGTTATACTGACAATATTTCACATACATTATTGGTTTTTAAGTTTCTTTAAAAAATTAATATCCTATATAGTACAATGATAACTGATGTTATATTACTTTTTTTAGGACAGCCACAATTTCACTTATACTGAAATGTGAAAGAAATTAAATTTTGATGACTTGCTTTGATTTTTAGTTTTGTAAGTCATTTTATTTAATAAATAACAATATTAATTATCACTCAAAGGTGTATTACTTAAGTTTTACTTTATCATATCATTTGCTGGTAAAACTTCAATTTCTTTTACTGTGATCAACATTCTTTGTAAAGTTCAATCATTTAACTATTTGTTTTCCAAGACTACTTTCTATGTAAAGCAATCTATAAAAGCACGAGGGAATTGCTCTTCAAACTTTCCATTCAAATTGTACTTTGAGATGATGAATCACTGTCTTGCATTTGTCTATATGATGCAGTTGTATATTTCATTGATTGCTTTCATATCACGAAACAAGTTATTTGAATAATAATCTATCCGTTAGTATCAACTTCCATCATATTTTATTACTTATTAATTTCCAATAAATTCTTCCCCAAACAAGATAGTAGTTTAAGAATCCATCAAATGTCATGCACTTTCTTTTATCATTTTCAACTTTTTATAACAAACTAAGAAAGCAACTTTTTTCAAACAATAAAGTAAAAACAATTTAAATCTCCCGCCGATCTCAGTTGAAGCTCACATATCACATACAATCACCAAAGAGTAATAAAAACGAGATAATGGAACTGACGAAATTGTGCACACGCACGCAATATTTAGAAATTCAAAGACTTGCGTATCGGCAACGTTGCCTATTACAGTTACAAACCTACGATACTCTGACGGACTATTCATCGAGTCAGCAGTAATGTTAACATGGCGATGTTCACGGGACATGCTTTCCTTGGTAGTGTACTTATAAAATGTCAACCAATACTGTCATCAGCCACGGTTAGTCTTCTTTTACTCTTACTACATTCACAAATTTTATAATTTTGACCTGCCTTGGCAAATGACGCACTGACGCTTATCGCCTTGAAACATAACCTCTTCTTCTATCCATCTAGTCCTAGTCTCAGTGTATTCATCAAACACGCATGGAGGAAGGCACAGATGTACACGTTGCCGAGCGTATTTTTATTTTTAGATGCTGATAATTCCGTCACGTGGCTCAAAGATAAAGAAGCCTCCACAAAAGCCGAAGAAAAAACCAACAATCGAGTCGATGATGGCGTCCATTGAGGCCAAGGGGTAAGTATTCATGCGTCCATAACCTCAACGCTCAAACTCGCCCATCTGTGGACGTTGCTCCTGTTATAGCAACTTACTTTTGCAAAATACGTCGTCAACTTATATATACGCACGGGCACAAACATTAACGACAAAGTAATAATCCTTATGACTGTTGGAAATACACTGCTACCAGCTAGAACCGTACACCGTTGTTGGAGCTGCGACTGTTCCGCCGCACAACATGCATCGGACATATTGCTTTTTCTCCTCCCACCGATTTACTTCCACATCTTGGTCGTTGCCGCCACTCCTACCCCGCAACTGCTCCTTGCCAATACCGTCACCGTCACTGCCACCGCCACTGCTACCGCCACTGCTACCGTCACTACCGCCACCAACCCTCAACTCAATTAACACAGATAACTTGTATGTCCTCACGCAGTTGCATCGAGGCATCGTATTTGAAAAATTAGCTGTTACATTTATAAAATCAATTACTCTCGCATATATATAACTATCTAGGAACGTAATCGAATTCTTTGTTCACAAGAGATTTATAAATGAGCAAGATTGATATTTATGCATCTAATTATAAATAATTAAGCTGAAGGGTTTTGTCTTTTTAAGTATTAACGAACTGAACTTCGAAACATAGTCTACATTTTAGGTGGAAGTAAAATTAATTTGATTTAATATACATCGTATATTATTCTCATTCATAAATTATTGTTGAGTACATTAATCGCAACGAGAGAAATATAATCATCAAACGTTCCTCAAATTACAAACATAAAATCTTGGCCCATCATAATGTTTTCAATTAAAGAACATTTTCTTATTCACTAAGAACACCTGTAAAATTTCTGCATTAGCTTGCTGTCTAAATTGACGATTTTTATAATCGATAGATACTTTATGTACTCATGTATTTTTATAATAAAAACAATATCGATAAATATGTTTAAATTAAAAATTAAATGATTGTCTATTTATATTATTAGTGTATTAAAGTTTTTTCAAATTAATACTAATAAATTTATAAATGAATGAAAGTTATCTTCAAAATAATATCCAAATACTGTTGTAGCAATACAGTTTAATGCACAATTTAAAAATTATATGATCACGATGTAATATTGATTTCATCGTTTGGTTAAATAACATGTTTTTTTTTAATTTTTTAATGAAAATTTTAGTTTTTTATTTTATTTATATTTTATTTATATTTTAAAAATTTTATTTCGAAATGTCTAAAAGATGTAAAAATTAGCAAAAATAATTTATTTATTATTTTATAAAACATACTTTTTTATCGTAATATCATCATATAATAAAAATTTGAATAATCTGCGAACCATTAATGATGTTAATAATAGATTAATTATTAATGTTCATAGGTGAACCATTCAAATCATCATGGTAGACCATGATGACAGGAATTAAATAACAAATGAATTAATATAGCTATATATTCATGTTTAACATAACTCATTTCATCTCAAATTTAAATAATTTTATACTTTTCATGCTATTTGCAAAAACATTGTATAGTGACATTTAATCGCCAGATATCCGTTTTTAAATATTCAATTTTGTAAATAATTATAATTAATATTATATTATTTATATTATTAAATAAATAAAAATATATTATTTTTAAGCATATTTTTTATTAGAATATCAATTATCAATTATAATAAACGACTTAGCATTTATGTAAATTTCTTTTTTATAACAATTGAGCAATAAACATAACCTATAAACGTAAATGTATATACATACAAAATTATATTTCCTAAATTTACATCGGCAATTAATGAATATTAGATAAAATTTTTAAATTTTAATCTGAGGCAATTATAAATGTAATTAATTTAAATTACAAAAGGAAATGTTAAAAATATGTAAAAGAACTAAAGCAAGTCAAATATGTTAAATCGTCTGGAATCACATGTCCATACACGAAGTATTGTTAATAAAAATGCAATTTTTATGTCATCAGATGAAGATAATTGTATTTAACATATTTCATATAAGTAAATCGGTGGGTAGATAGGTATGTAGATAAGTAGGAAGTTTGGAGGTAGGTAGACAGACAGACAGATAATCAGATAGATGATAGATAATTGTCAGAAGACAGTAGAGAAGAAGCAAGCTTTCGCTTACCGACGTGTCGAACATAAGGTTTGCGTATCTGCGCTGAGGTAGAAAAAGAACAAAGGTGCTATTGGGACAGGTGATTTGAAACCTTTTATACATCACTGAATGCTTTTCCGTATTATGCTAAGTCTATGCTATTTTTACTGTTTGGTGATACCTTATTATTTTTGTTTCTATTTTCGTTTAATTGTCTAGTATTTTGTAATTGTATGTTCAGTATCAGTTAGTGACTTAGCCTGTATAATATATGTTATGCTATTAAAGTATAAAAATAGTTTTAATGTTGTAAAACAAAATTTCAAAATTCGTTATTGCTTCATTTTATAATTTTAATTAAAAATAATATAGTATAATCAAATATTAATTGGTTGTAAATACTCATCTTTAATTTATTATGCAATTTGCATATAATTATATTCTTTCATGAATTTAAACTTTAATCTGCATTAATCGTTAATTATAATTTATTGATATTTTGTTATTAATATATCTATAGTAGAAGTCAATATAAAATATAACAGTGTTGTTCAAATAAAGGTTCATCATTTTCAGGAATAAAAGTATATGGATGGAAAATGCAAAAAATCGGGAATTTTATCAAGATATTTTATTATTATAAATAATTATCTACTTTAATTATTTTACATTGGGCATTATTCAAAATAAAAGATCTTTATTACATGGTTTGTTAAAAATGATTAATTGTTGGAAATAAAAAAATAAACATTCGTATGTAATTCTTAATAAAATATTTAATCAAATTTTTACATTTAAACTTGAATCTGTACAAGAATAGTTGAGCAGTAATTTTCAATTGTTTCAATTATATACAACGAAAAAAATTAGACCTTGTAAGTAACTAATTAATAACAGTAATTAATAATAATAATTTATAAAATTAATTGAAGGTAAAATCTTTTTATTAAACAAAACAGTGTAAGCCCAATTTGGATTCTTTACTAATGCAGAAATACTGCATTATAAAGTCGTTAATAAGCAAGTTAGTTTCATGTAGGCCATGCAGTATATTTCCATTCACTTCTAAAAAGAGTGTGGGCACATAAATAATATTGAATTTCTTTTTCTGTTTGTAAGAGAACAACACCAAACATTTGGACTTAATGGTGATGTTTCAGCAGAAATTTTCGTTTGCGGCATTGTATCAACACTGATTAGGCGAGCGAATAAAAGAAAAATAGATAGACAACAGACATCGTGCAACGTAAATAACCATAGACTTGTCTTTTCCCATTGTCTGTGCACTCTCCGCCGTTCTTTCTCGATTGACTCTGCTCCCTCTCTGACTTTTTACCACAAATGCACAGACGCCGACTGACGTAATATAAAGCCGTTACTGTACAATACCGAATACCAAGTACCGAGCACGAATCCTCCCCTCCCATGTATCTTGTATTTCTTGAACTTTTGTATTAATAAAATTGTAAATTTATGAAAATGTGCTTTTAACTTTTATAAGTTGTTAATCATTTATTTTGAAATTTAATTTAATAGTATTTGTCTTCTTTTCAATTGTTATTCACAATAATTATTGTATATTTTGTATTTAAAATGACTAACACGATTATAAATATTTTTTCTATTGTCAATATATTAAAATCAGTTCTGTAATATTTTTTTAATGAATTTATTAATATTATGTCCCACTAATTTTTGTTACGATTTTCAATAAATAAAAAGTATATAATAATGGACAAGGGAACTAACGTATTTTACGTAGTTTATAACTTCTGTTATGGTAATGTTACGGTTCATCTTTTAATAAGTATATAATACCCCAAATGGTATCCGACTGATTTCTTGTGAAATTACTATACGCAGTGTATAAGGAATAAGAGGATAATCAAATATCATTTATACTTTCCAATATACTTTTCTTCAAATTTTTGTACGTTTCAAATGATTTACGTCTTGAAATAATCTAATAGATTTAAAGACCATTTAAAATAAATCCGTGGATATTAAAACACTAAATATTTCATAGTTTACATAATACAGAATTTATTTTAAAAAAATATATATTATATACAATCACGAGTACGAATGCATTCCTGTTAAAAATTAAAATAAAAGTATTTTAATAAGAATATGAATTTAGAATTGCAACAAAAGGGAAACATACTGTGCATATTATTATAGACTTAACAAAAATATATTTTATAGATATCTAAATGAAAATTTTTAATTGCATTTATTTGTTTTAAAGCAGATACATATAAATTAGTTTTGATAACAACAAAAACTTTAAATAATTGAATCTTTAAACAATAAGTACTTCTATTATGTTAAAAATATTTTATATATTGGATTATGTAATCCTAAAACTAAAATAATATTTGTAGTCGTGTACGAATATACAATGTAAGTCTACAAAATAAATAAAGCAAAACAGGACGAAAAAATAAGAAATGATACAACAGTGAATTTAAAGAATATTATACATAATATTGGCATTATATTAATAATTAGTATGAATTAACGTAAAAGTCATAGTAGCTAAAGGTGTATATGGAAATATAACAATGGCATAAACCGAAATATTACAAAAAAAATTATAACAATTAGTGATATTAATATACTAAAATAATAATCAAAATAATTAATAGATAAATTAATTCTAATGCTATTATTTAACTATCAAATAAAATCATAAAATATGAAAATACAATATTAAAAATTATTCAATTATTTTTAAGTATAAGTACAAATTTTAATTACAGTTCTTCATTCATAAGAATTAACTAGTTTACTTTTCATATAATAATTATTTAAAAGAACTAGAAAATCTATATACATATATATAGCTGAGCTAATATAAATTAAAGTACACCGAAATAATTCCCAATATTTATATTTTAAAAGTTCAATGATTTCGATCATTGTTTTATATCATTAAAATAATTTATCATAAGATTTGCTTTATTTAATTGTATAGAATATTGAAGGTATTAAGGTAAGCGTGGTACGTCTTTCATATCATAAACTTTATTCTTATTGCTGATGTTTTTATTTCTAATACGTAAATAAATTTTTTTAACAAACTTTTCAAATCGTAAGTAACAATTAAGTAAAGCTTCTCAAATTATATATCTCGAATAAAAATAATATTAATTAAAGCCCCATTTAGACTTATTTGAGAATTTTTTGAAAGTTCAATTCATAAAAGTCGCACCCGACTGCATTTGTATGCATGTAAGAGCTATCCGCGGACGCGCACTAATTCTACTGTTTTACCGTCCTTGTGAGCGGCTCTTATAATTGCGAGGAAAGTCAAAAGGCCTACAAAGCGCTTCTTCTTGAAAGTTACACCAGACGCATACTAATTAATATCGTCCTTCTCCTATTATATTTTTTACAGAAAATGGTATACGTGTAAACTGGGAAATGTGAATCATTACGATTGAAGTGTGTCTGAAATCAGTATTATTACTATATATTTTTCATATGGCCGTGAAATATTAGACACTTGTACTTGTATTTTGATTTTTTATATATCTGAACAAAGTGATTTTTATTTACTATATTATTGAAAATTAAATGAATGTAGCGTTTTAAAATTTTGAAATTGGTGTATTTGCATTTTGATTTCCACGTATATTTATATATATTTATATATACGCACATTTACGAACTTAAACCTAATTATTTTATGAATACTATTAAAATGAATAAAATGATAAAGTTGTTTAAAAAACGGATATTCTTCCGGATTGTACTTAATCTTTTAACTTACACCAAAGCCTTGTAATATAATCAATAAATAAGATGAGTATTAATTGTACATACGCAATTTTATTAGCTTTTTTTAGATTTAACGATCTTGGATCTGTATGGGATAGATGACCAATTGAAAAAAACTGAGATTTTAATTAAAAGTATCATTTGCATGTAACGCACGAATTATACTGTAAAGCAAAATTATATATATAGACTTCTTTTTTCTTGCACTTGGTGATAAATTTGAATTATGATAAAACCGTTGAATGGCAACTCGAATGCCTCACTTTCGTGCAGCTACCGAGGTCTTACCTTACCTTTATACATCTGCTAAGTAATGTATTCTTATTTATACGAATTACTCAATACTATTTGAAGCAGGTTTTACTATATTGAATATGATATATAAGAGAGAGCAGATATTACAGCGCAAATGTTTCAGAAATTTTTCTTATTCATTTCTATCAATTCAATATTCAATTTTTAATTGTGAGGGATTATTAATTTATTAATTTAATTATTAAAATTATTAATTTATTAATTTATTAAATTATTAAATTATTAATTTACTGCATTTTATTCGATAATGTATTGTGATTTTTATCCCTGAGATTTATTATTTATTATTTATTTATTTTCAGGAAAATTTTCAAACTTTTTTCTATAAAATTAATTTTATATAACATACTATATGAAACATATTTGTCCGCTCTATTGAAGGAATTTTCTGAAATTGAATCCTTGCTACAAGAAGACACAAAAGTATTTTCGATCCAAAAAAACTCACAGGAATCCAAAGAACTCACTGGACTCGAATGGGCTTGTTGGACTATGAAGTAACCATCGGCTTTTGCAGAGTTTGAGCAGAACTCGGGCATATCCGATGATCCCCATGCGTAGCCTACGAGAGCAGAAATAAAAATCTCTGAAAGCATCTGCCTTGCTCCTATCAACCGAGGCTCTAAGGGTGTAAAAAAGGTCGGCTAACCAGTGCCTCAATAAAACAAAAGTAAATGGCCTTCGAAAGTTTCGCCGCAATACAAAGCACATGGATGATCTGGACTAAGATTCCGTTTGCGTATGATTTTATTAGCATTGATTGCCACATAAATTGAGCACAAATATCCTCAATTAATTCTAATGTGTTACGTGTTACTTTATGATATTCGTTAGGTTGTTTTGACGAATACTATTTCATTTCAGAATTTTCCAAGGTAGCGCTCACGTAATAAAATAATTCCAATAAAAGCGTTTGAAATTTAATGATTACAAACGGAGTTATCATACTAGAGTCAGCTGCTTTATTTCGACTCCACTTACAATGCAGTTAAAATATTTTAATTTTTAAACGTTTTTTCTAGGGTGTAATATTTAACAGCACATGATTATCTACTAATAACCATTCATATGATACTTACGTATTTTTTATATAATATGAAATTTAGTGTTAATCTTGTTACTTGCAATTTTTGTAATAAATTGTAATCTTCTCAACTATTACTTTAAACTCGTACTACAAGTGTCTAAAGCCATTAAATTAATATATAATAAATTTCTTATTTGATTTCAAATATTTACTTAATACAAGATAAATTTTCCATTCGATTGAATTTTAATTATCTTTTTATGTAGGCGTTATATTCAATACAGGATTAAGAAATTTTAATATTGTAATCTGAAATGAAGTTTCTAAAACTGAAACGATTGCTTGTTCATTTTAAGCGTTCAATTTTATCTTATCTTCTATTTAAAAGTTAAAATATTTTTATGTACATTTTTTTTTTAATTTAGCTTTTTTATATAAGGATTAAAGCTTGTTTATATGTTCTGGTCTGCCTGTTTTCATGGAAAAAAAGAAATTTTTCATTCTAATTTTATAGCAGATATATTAAAAATACTTACGCGCTAAAATTATACTGATCCACTTAAATGTACATTACTTACCAGATGTATAAAAATATTAGATAAAATTAATATGACTACGATATTGCTAAAGCTACAAAATTTAATAAATCGCAGTATATTTTTGTAGATCGTCATTACTTACTTATTTTCGTATTTGTTTTCATCATTAATGTTCTTCGAATCTTAATGAAATTGAATTAATATAGAGTGAGAACCGAGAGTGAATAAAAAAATAATATTTATTTTGATTATTGAGTCTAGTTTCCCTTGAATTTGAGCTTACTTTTCTTACAAATAGTAGTAAATTCGAATAAAAATAGCGACACCGAGTCTCTACTGCAATGAATACGGCGAATAGATCGCCATAATTTTTTTATTTGATAAATCTCTACGACGGAACAGAAAGAAATTCGGTCGACTGATGGTAGATTTTCTATACTGCTATTTAGCCAAGATGTGGCGTAAACTTCGAATTACTTCTAAAGGCTGCTGGTAAAACCCTTCACACCCTCCAAAAGTGAAACTCGGTTAGAAAAAAAGCGAAGAGCTCGCAGGTGTACTCCAGCCGATGAGGTTCCGGTAAGTCGAGTCCCGATCATGCGAAGTAGGTGGGGAATTCCATCGGGACGCGATGTAGGCGTTGAAGGAGAACGACTTCGTGGTTGGCACCCGGGGATAACGGTACAGAGGTGACGATCGAGGGAGAAGAGCTCAGGAGTAGGGTATCCGGCGCATCGGCACATCGATTCCGACCCCTCCAAAGAGGTTCAACCGCCCCTTTCAATACCCATGGAGTCTCTTGCTCCCCTTGTGCAGCCATTTTCCCCGAGTGAGACGCCGAAGATGTAAATGTGAAAAGTTGGGCTCTCGCGCCTCGCTGGCAAATGGACGTCGATTCTATTGATTTCGGGTGCGCCAAATCAATGCCGTCCTATCGCTCACCTCTGCTGTCGGCACTTAAGCAAGTCCTATCTTTTCAATCCCCTATGCGAGGTAGAACAGTATAGAGCTATTTTTTGTCTTGGTGCTCTGGCTCTTTATATTTACTTTCTCGGTTTTATGCACCCATGACTTTCATTCTCGAAAGGCACTAATACTTCTTAGCTGACTTTTCGTTGCATACTTTATTGCGGTAGTGAGCATTCGTTTTCGGGATATACGGTCATTGATAGTGAATAAGAGTTTTAAACAAATCGCTATATATTTTCAAAATTATTCATTCATTAAAGCAATATTATCTAGACGACTTTTAATCAAAATTAATCGGGATGACGTTTAATAAATTAATTTAGAATTTTAATTGGCTGTAAGACTGGCATTTGTTAAAGATTAAAAGAAAAACTGTTTGTTATAATGCTTGCATATTTTATCCTTTTGATTTTATGTTTATTATATCTTTTATAATCTGAATTTGAAAATTTAATCGCAATGTTTGCAAGATAGAATATAAATATGTGCATGTTAGAAAATTCGTTTCTACTTAAACTAAAAAAATGGACTAATTAAATTTAAGTCATACAATATTTTGTTCTTTTTTAAATGCTTCTTATGAGTTCTAAGTTCTACGCACTAAAAACTAGTTATAATTAGATTCAAGTTCTATACACTAATTAGTATATTTTAATTTAGTACTTATTCATTTTATACTTTTATAAATTAATATGCACAATCATCAATTTTCGAAGGATGTAGATACTACGATGTACATTTATTTGTATGTTTACAATAGAAAAGTCGTTTTTTTATATTTAGTCACTAAAATATACTTCTAATTTATAAAAAGTGGTTTAATTTAAAAACGATAATATGTTTACTAATAAAAACCGTATATATCAATAGATGTTGCGGAAAGGAAGAATTTATCTTTTCCATTTCTGCACTGCACTTTCGCTCTTTAATTGACGGTTCTTCATCCGGTAAGTGTAACAAACTATGTTTGTACCGAATTTTGTACATAGATGTTAATATCAAATCGTTATTTTATTACTGAAAAAATATTATGAATGTTACATTGTGTTAATGTTACACTATGTTTCAAATAATTTTAATTGAGTATTAAAACTTTATATTTTTTTTATACAACTTCTACATTTTTCAGATAATTAATATGGTATTCTTTTTTTGTGATATTTTATTATATTAAGTGATATTACAATACTATAATTTTTTATATAGAAATATTAATAACAGTTTTATGTAAAAATCACTGTTTTTATAAATTATAATTAATAATATATTCAATTTTTTATTTTTTATTTCAAATATTATAATTCAACCACGAAGTATGTTATTCCAAGAAAATTGTATAAACATAACCAAATTATTATGAATTCTTTTGAAAGCTCAAACGAATAGTTTTAAGTACTAAAATTATGCTTTCAATTTTATACGCCCTTTGTCTTCTAATTTAGAAAATTTAATATACTGTGATGCATCATTTGTTCTATTGTAATGAAAGGAAACTTTTAATAATTTAAAATCATCTAGGACTATCATTGTACGAGTAATATTAACCCATGTTTCCATATATTTTTGTATACAAAACATAGTTACTTATTGAATATTAGGAAATTATTGATATTATAATTGTTCGGAATCCGGCTCGAAAGAACTAAATGTTCGGGCGCGAACCCGAGTGTGAAACCTCCCCACGGATGTGTGAGGGAGAAGCAGATAGTGGAAGGGTCGAGATAGCAGGGTTGTTCGAGAACCGAATAGAAAAAGGAGGACCCCTAAATAATACTGTCTCTTTACTAATTTGCTTAGATGTTTTTATATTTATGATTGCCAAATAGCCCCAAAGAAAAGAGAATTTTGAAATAATATTTTATATGTATATATTTTTGAGTAAAGAGTGATTTGAAACGATCGAGTTATTCTTACATTGTTTTCGAAACGTCGGCGATTAATAATTTCCAGGAATTAACGCACAGCAGCCAAATGTCGTACGAGCTGTTTCTCAAAATCTAAATGTATATTTTTGAATTATACAAACA
>JAPYYT010001144.1:0-31264 GCA_030522565.1 Ceratosolen corneri
CCCCCACCCCCTCGCCACCCGACTCGACCCGACTCGCTGTCGCGCAGCCCAACGCTTTGGATTGCCCTGCGCGACCCCTCGCTCGTCACGACGAAATGTCGCTCCGAGTGAGCCGAGTGTACGGACAGCGAGGAACTCGATAAAAAGCGTAGCTTTAAAGCACTCCGCATGAGTTTTCAATCGAATTTTTCGGCCAGGACTCGACAACTTTATTATTTAAGGCCCGTAAAGTGACAGGGATTATGCCCGACTTTATGGTCGCGCCAGCTCGACGTCTCCTCGTCAACTAGAGAATCACACATTTAAATAGAGCACCTAATGACCATTAATCAGACTAGAGTTAGGATATTTACTTTCCCTCGTGGCTATCAGCATGGAGCAACGAGATGTCTCGCTTATTTTTGCATTTTCAATGGAGCTTGTGCCGTAGGAATTATTTATGCCTAGTAATCGACAGGGTGAGGACGTGGAATACGATGATAGTGGCGATGATATTAATAAGCACTTAACAATGGATGCGTCTCACTTTCACTTGGTTATTCCTTTTTATGCTCCCTACTTCCTTACGCTCCTCATCTCTAACAGAATAGAATGTAGAAAAGGTTTATTGGCAAGTGTGGCAAAAGCCGAGCTCCTGAACAACCATCGAGCGTCTGTGCTCGAGCCTCTCTCAAT
This sequence comes from Ceratosolen corneri, assembly GCA_030522565.1. NCBI lineage: Eukaryota > Metazoa > Arthropoda > Insecta > Hymenoptera > Agaonidae > Ceratosolen > Ceratosolen corneri. Next base: position 676 of record JAPYYT010001144.1, read on the forward strand.
GAGAAGATTGATTATTGAAATTTTGAAGATAATCGGAAAATAGAGTATGCAAACTGCTCCGATGGCTGAACTTTGTGCGTGGGTGTTGCTGCTGCTCCACAGGGGCTTGCGTAACAATGATAAAATGCGTTAACTTGAAGGCGATCTCCTCGCGCGATTAGCCGTCAGATAACCTCTGTCTCGCGCACTTTTGAGCGCGAATTCTTGTATAACAGTGCCATTATGGGGGCGGGGGGGGGCAGAGAGGCACAGACGGACGCACGTGCTACTAATGTAATCTCAACGCATCCCTTCCCTCTCCCCCCCACCCACCCCCTCACAGCCCTGTAAATCCCGCCGTAAAGCGTGCCATTAGTGTAGCGACGTCGTTACTTTCCATCGGTAAACAACAATGTCGAGGGTTACGGGCGGAGAGATAGGGAGTCGTTTAGCGAAAGAGCAACGATCGGAGCAATAAGCGACACCTTTGGGGCCTCGTCCGCGGGGCCGGAAGATCCGGAGCCGGGAAATCGAGGCGCCTTGGACGTACGGGACTAGGATAATGAGTACACAAGGGAACTTGACGAGAGAGAGAGAGAGAGTGAGAGAGAGAAGGGGACAGAGAGCCCATGAATCATCCGAGGCGGAATCAATACGGAACCTGCACGAACCTCCCCGACGTGCGGCGGCGCTCTCGAGCCTCCGATTTTCTCTCCAATCCTCGACCCCTCGTGCAGCCAGTGCGTATACTCGATTCGGTGGCGAGCCTCGATTCAACATCGAGACGCTCTCTATCCCACACCTTCCCGCCCACTCGCTCTCTTCCTTTTTCCCTCCTTTCTTGGCTCGCCCCCTCGCCCCCTCGCCCCACGCACATTAACCTTTCCGTCTTTGGCTCTCTCTCTCTCCCTCTCTCCCTCTCTCCCTCTCCCTCTCCCTCTCTCTGCCTTCTCTCTCCACCCCCCCTCTCTCGCTCTCTCTCCATCCCCCGCCTCTCTCTCGCTCTCTCTGTGTATCCCCCCGCGCCCCTTGTCCCGGTTGCTGTATATACGTATTTTAAAGATTGGGGATGGAAGGGGGATGAAACGAGTCCTCGGGCTATGCGACTCCGATTCAGTCCGACTTGTCGCGGCGTGCTGCAACAGCATTATTATTATATCCGATTTTTCTGCCCTAGACCGACTGCGACTCAATTGCATGTCAATTATTTAAAATGGGGGCCAAATACGTCAAATTTATTTATTATACTTGAGGAGCAAAGTCATGGAAAAACTTTCAAAATATCCAAAACTTTTTCTTTCGCGTATTTTTCTATTCCTTAGCTGCTCCGTAATATATGAAAAAATTAAAGAAAAAAGTTTAAAATATCTTCGGTGTTAGAAAAAAATTTACTTGAATCTTTGAATGGCTTTTCCATGAAATAATTATCATTTCACTAGGTTCCTCTCCACAACCGTCACTTTCCTTACTCTTAGAAATTTTACAAACACTTTCCAATAAAATTACCATTAATTTTCCTACAAAATTTCAAGTTAATTTTAGTTTTACCATAATTATATTATGTTATATATTCAGTATTTCTCATTTGAAAAAACATAATTTCATCCTTAAGATCCTTAAGACCAAGTGAAGACAATTTTATTATGAGGCCTTTAAACACTTTTGGAGTAAAAATGTAAATGCTTAGATGAAAAATGTGGAAAGTTAAAAAATGGTTTCCAAAAAAAAATTGCTTCAAATTCTGCAAGCTATGTTATAAAGCATTAAAGTATATTCCTACTACAATTTCCTTGTACCTTTGAAGTATGTAATATTTTCATCTAAAATTTTTTTACACTCTTTTTGGTTCCTAAGGAGTAGACAAACGAGATGAAAAACTGATCAGGTTTTTCAAAGTGTTGGAGTAACTTTGAGTTTGTTTAAACCGTTTGATACATAAAATCATTATGAAGAAGACACACGAATCAAAAATTTCTCTACAAATATATTATCATAGACTTTACATTGGCTATTCGGTACGTAAAGAGTGACAAATTATTTGTACCGATTTCACACATACTTAACAATATTTACAATTAACAATATTTATAGTGCAATGAAAATTTTCAATATTTATTTTTGATATTAATTTTAAGGTATCGTTTGATTTTTTATTTACGATTTAATTGTAAAAATTACGACGTTGATTATATTGAATGTGATCCTTATAAAGGCATTTTATAAACGTTACATTACTTTTAAAAAACATACCGTTACATATAAAATATTATTTTCCATCGCGATTGTCTATATGTTGATTTATAAATAATCATTATATGTAAATGTATTGAAATTTCACGACTTTAGAGGTAATTATTCCCAACATTGTGTTCAACAATATGTTCGAGCTTTTCATCAATTATTATAATAAGTTATGAAAGAATACTGCTCAGAAGATAAAAGAGAAAGGGGGGAAAAATTGCACGAAACAAGAAGGAAATGAAAGAGAAAAAATTCCATAAATATAATGGCTCCCTTGACGTTAGAACAATTTCTTGCGTCTCGTATTGTAACCGTTAAACGAGAAAAATAACGCGCCCACTCATTCGTTTGATTCTCCAATCTAAATTAAAAGTAATTTTCCTCCGGCATTTTCCATCCATAATTCCAAAGCGCTCCAAACTTTTAAGCCACCCACAACATTCTAAATATCGGTAATCCGGCGAGTCGCATTAAGTAATGAAATTCCAGAATAGTTTGACTAGGCTAAGCTCCCACCAAATATTCCCGATGAGGTAGCTTGCCAACCTACCGGAACTTTGCCTTAATTCATGCGATTTTCCACCACCACCACCACATCCTGTACCACGATGCTACCACACCGCCAAGCACAACGATAAACACGCTATTTATTTATTTATTTGTATCGCTAGTCTAGATAGGACTCCATCAATATGAATTTACGATTTTTATCTCCGCGAGGAAATCCAGGCCGAAGGCTAAAATGTGCATTCCAAGATAATGAAATTCCCCAAGCCCTCCATTGTCTCGTCCAGACATTCTGTAAAACATTCAAGTCTTTGGATCCTGCCACGCTCCTTCCACCCTCATCCCCACTTTTATCTCGGCTCGCCCGCCTCGGCGATATATCGTCCCCGTGGCTCCTCACTCGCCTAAATCCGTCTAAGGCAGCTGCGAGGAAAATTTATCCGAGGTTACCCGCGAGCAGCCACGACCTGACAAACTCTCCCTCCACGGAGGAGATTGTTGCACTCCGAGGCGCCTTACCCTCCCCTGCAGGCCTCCCATCTCTCTCTCCCATGCAACAAGGAGAGAAAACGGTAATCCCGTCTTTGGGCGCACCGACTTCTCAGTGATATACACGAGGCAGACTCGCCTATACCTGCAATCCAGGCACCTCCAATCCCCCGCTATCCTTCTCTATAAAATATTCAATTGCAAGTACACGAGTGACGCTCGTACTCTCGGTGCAATTGGCCGGGGCTTTCCGAGGCTGCCTCGCCTAGGCGATGCCAAACTCACCTGCGAATACTCCTCGCTGACCCCATGCCTCCGCTTCTTACTGGCTGCTCTTGGCTCACTCGACTTCCCGTGAGTCTCGAGTATTTCGAGCGATCGAGGGCTCGATTAATATCAAGAGGACGATTTATCACCTCGACATTTTAAGTCCACTCTCTGGATTATTGCGCTATTCAATCGTGTCCTGGTGATGATTGGATTGGCCTTGGTGTTCGAGATCTCGAGACTCTAATGCCCCGGCACTAAGATATTTCTCGTGTTGTAAGCCCAAGAAAAGATTTCGTCAGTCCTAGGACATACAAGTAGTGGACATAAGCTAATATGAAATGGAAGAAATTTTATTTATCGACGCGTTGACCATATATAGGACCATATATGGACCACACAGTAAACATTACGACTGTAACAATTATTTAAAGCTGGATTTAATAAAGGAAAACTGTTCTCAAGAGAGTCCCACTGAAGGTGCATTATTGTCCACCACGTTCGCATTATTGTCTCCTCTAATGAATAAAAGAAGCCGGGCCTGGACGAATCCGGAAGCACAATCCAATCTCTATTATTGCCAACGTTTGCAAATACACTTGAATTAGCTAAAAATCACGAAATGATCTTTTACGTGTGTATCCGCATCCAATTAAAATAGCATTAATGCTCTAATATCATTGAATAATGCATTTTTGCAGACGACAGTTTGTATTATATAATAATGCATTGATATTGAATAGAATTCGCCGTCTAGCAAATCTTCTAGCAAATCTCCCACGTATGCTCGAATTTGACTTTGAAAATAACGTAAACAGCAAAGACACACTAACGCGAGTCCGTTTATCCATTGGCGTTGTGAAAGGTCCTTTAGCGCGCATCGCATAATCACGAATAGCACGGCAAACATGAGTGGCGACAGAGAGGAGAATAGCCGAAATGCAGGAGATGCTGTAAGCTCATCGGCGGCCGGATTATACGTCAGCATCTTATGACCTCGTAGCGTGATTATAAGCAGCGGCGTTAGTTGGAATTCTCTCTCCTTATCTTTGTATTTCGGGGGGAGGGGGGCGGGAGCATATAAAAGGGAAAGTTTAATAAAGGGCGGATTCCGGGGGTGCGGCCGGGGTCGCGCGCCCACGATAACGCGGCATTTCAAGGCCAATCCGGAAATCGAGATAACGCTGCAGAATGTGCATACAGTTGATACAGCATTTTTCACATCCCTGACTCATCGCCCGGACCCCCAGTTTTTCTGAATGTGGGCGATAACGTCTGCTGGGTGTGGTGTCGTTTTTCACGTGGAAAAATGAATATCCGTGCGCTTGCGTTTATTTGCACAGGCGCACACGCGCTCTCCACTGCCTGCACGCGCGCGCATACGTGGCCTGCCCGTCTCTCTCTCTCTCTCTGGCCTGTGTGTGCGCGCGTCTGTGTGTGTGCGCGTGTCCGTGTGCCTTTGGCTAGATTGGCTTGGATCAGTCTCCGCTTTCAGTTGACAGCTTTGTTTACCTCGGTGATAATGTAGCGTCATGCGATGCTATGTACTTTGGTAAATATAATGCCTTTGTCGTAGATTTTTTGCATATGCCAGTGCATCCCCTGGGCTTGCGAGATCCGATTATGCTGCCTTTATATCTGCTTGAATTAAGGCGAATTCGCGACGTGCGCTTTAAATATTATTCCGTAATAATTTAAGGGATTGGCTTAGCGCAAGTGACACCGGGCAATGTATCAGCTGGTCGAAGACTTGCAAAAACTTTGCTAATACCACGAGAAGAAGTGTTCTTAATTTCATTGGATTACGTACAGTGTATTTATTGGTATTTTTGTAAGAATCCATTATTACGTAATGAGGAAAAATATTTAACGCGTTCTGTGAGAATTTGCGTGGGGCTACAGATCCCTCTTGATTTTCATTATTTCCTTTTTCGTGCAGCTGTTGAGGCCCTATTATCATTGATTATTTTATCATTATAATCATCATCATCATCGTCATCGTCATTATTATTGTTATTATTGTTATTGATTGAAATTAGACATTATTTTATCGATCAAGATTATTCAGCCGTGAGTGCTGCGTCTTGAAATTCAAGAGCAAATAGAATTATGCACTTAAAGTATCGTATTGAATGGAGGAACAGGAAGAGTTGTCTTTCCTCTTAAATGATGCATAAATTTGTTAAGAAAGCCTAAATTGACACTAATATGGAATATTATGATGGAACGAATGAGCTCGCAATATAATACCGAAGCGGAAGCCCCATAAGACTCTCGAGTCCTTGATTTTGTAGCAACACGGCCGATCATTTGTAAACGTCGCAATCTTCTCTTTTCTCTCTCTCTCTCTCTCTTTGTTTTATTATACTTTTGGCTTCTCTGCTTCAAGTCCATAATATTTATTGCTTGTGTAACTCCCCGATGTGCACTTGATAATTTGATAAGTATCTTGAGGGACAGAAAGTTTTGAGACTTCTTCAAAATTCCATCTATTTGTTGAAGTCCTGGAGGGACTTTCTTAAGTTTCGATATTGACGAATTTCTAAATTAATTTGAGACGTTTACGAAGGGGATTTAATCTCGATGAAAGATCGATAAAGTTCTGTCATTAGTCGTCAGTGTGAAATAGCGAAGAAATAATCAACTCTTATAAAAACTCACCAACTTTTTGTGCAAAGATCTTTGAGTTTACATTATTAATGAGTTAATTGTTGAAGTAAATAGCACAATTAATTACTTAATGTGCACTTTTTTTTTTTGATAAGAATTGAATAATCAGATGAAAATGTAGATGACTGATTTAATATTGCCAATATTAGAGCAGAATTGATTTTATAATTTTGTTTACCACTGCCATGGGATCGGCGCTTAAGTGCTTAAATGCCGGTCATATTGCAATTGCGGATTACATCGTTAGTCTGTCGGATGGAAAGTAGCGCAAACAAGTGCAGAATTAAATCTTAATGCACTAGTTGACGATGTATTAATACATCTATCGATATTCGAAAGAGTTTTCGATTTTTGCACGAACGCGGCACGTGTAACACGATTACTCCGTGCATTTCTCTCCCACACTCTTGTAAAATGCGAGACAATGAGTCGACAACGCTCCTTCCTTCGATTATGTTTATAAATTTATCGTTCAGAAGCATTGGATACGCGTAAGCAAACGCTCCGAGTCGTACGTTACATAAAATTCCATAAATATCATATAAACGTGCATGATATTAAATAATTAGGGACCGGGAATGTATTGTTCAATACATAATAAAGGCATTGGCTCTATCTATCCAGTCATTATTGTTAATAGTGCGATTACACGAAGCAGCAACAAATTAAGTGTACTTTATCGTTTTTACGAAATTTCATCTATAATTCCAGTAATTTGATCAGCTAATTCGCGACTGACGCACGCGGATTATTACGAAACCTTTCAATAAAAAACGAATGCCAGGTTGGTGGGGGACAAAAATTTGTTAAAAAACGGATGTTATGTCTTTTTGCGAGCTGTGCTCAAAGAAATTTATTTCGCGCAGTGGATTATCGAGTTAGTGTCAAGTTACTCATTTTGTCACTACACACGGCTGCCTAATTTGACTTCTTTATGCGACGATGAAGACAGAAAGAACGCGAAAGTACCAACAGATGGTGATGCGACAATTAACTTACGAGGGAGAGAGAGAGGGAGATACGCGCACAAATGGACAGATAGCCGAGAGAAAAGTAGAAATTAAGAAAAATATTGCAATTGATGTAAAAACATTTTTCACAGCAAATAGCCCACGGACTATATAAATATGTAAAAACGTGAAATATTTGATTATTCGACAACCTATTAATATAAATAATATAAATAAAGCTTGCTGACATTTTTAATTTTTCATATCATAGTACTTCGTGTTCCTCTCTTTACTATTTTAAATATATTTTTCATTATAAGTAGCATTGCTGCTGACTGTAAGAATGTCCTTGATGAAAAAAAATTGTTAAGTAAAACGCTTGATTACCTTACAATTGCCATTATCATTTTGCTATTATTCTCCCAATGAAATTTAAGAATGATCGGAACTCACGATTATATTGCAATTATGTAATTCTTTTGCGCCTCTCTTCTAATGAGCTTACACATATTCGTATTAAATTAAAGGCAAGTAAGCATATTGCTACGATCATGCGACTATATTACAATCGGATTTAATTTACATTCACTTTAATTTAACGTGGACACACTTAACACGAGGCCTATAATCAATACCTGCAATTCAATTATCCAGATAAAAACTAGAACGTCCTATCCATTGATTTTATGTACAATGACTTTTATTGTATTATTGGCGTCTATTGAAATATTTGAAATGGAGAGGATTTATCGAATATTTTCTGCAAATCAAGTAAATTCCTAACCATTGACATTAGATCAACAATTTAGAGAAGATACCACCCTCGTCATATAATCCATTACGATGAATATAAATAAGACTTTACCCAGGATGAAGTTTACCTCAAGTTACCCTCAAGTCCCGATCCCCATCACCATTGATACAGAAAAAATTCGCTTGATTATAAATATTTGTATTTGTACGTGAAGAAAATATGCAACCTTAATTAATTAATTCAGTCAAAATCCACTGCAATTGCATATACATATATATATATATATATATATATATATGACACTTGCGCCTATGGACATTATCATTACGCGTGTGACGACATTGAATGTGTAATTACGCGTAAGGCGATTTTTCAAAAGCGAACCATTGAGGCGAGCACGGCTGCTAATTTATGGCGCCTTAAATTCTAAAGGAAAGTCGAGTGCTCCAAATTGGCGACTGGCCTACGAAATCATTGGCAGCTCCTGGATTCTTTTGGCAAAAAAGAGTTCGTTCACGCCCCCCATCGACACATTGGCTCCGCCGACAAAGAAGCCATCCCGTGTTCCTCCTCCTTACATACTCCAAATTCTCAAACGCCAAGCAACGTCGAAACGGGTACAAGGTCGACTGCACGAGACTTGGCTCTTACGTGGCCACGGAACTGCGCTTTATGACTCGAGCGAGTCGACCTTAAGCCGATTTGCCGCGGACTCGCTCGCGCATTCACGTGTCAACATTCGCGTCGACGCCAATACGCCAAACTCCACGCTTATAGACACGCGGCCTCACGACCCAACAACCCGCCCCTCACCCCGGCCACCCCTCAACACCAGGCCCGCATTTATCTCCGCATAGATCCCGCCATCACCAAATGAGACTGTCGATAGCGATGAAGTATTCCCCGCTCAAAACTCGCCAACGTCCAGCTGCCCTAATCTTCCCCCTCCAAGCCCGTACGAAGCGAGGGATTAGAGCAATTTCGCGCACAATCGGCCATTCCAACCGATTAGCATATCCGTCTCGTTTCGGCCAAGGCATTACCGCGATATTCAATAGCGACTCGGATGAACTTTGGTGACCGGGCCCTCCTCGCAAATACCATTAGTTGGTCCAGTTAAGAGGTCGACCCGAATTTACCATTCCAAGCTCATTTCAGGTCTTTACTGAAAGGACGCACCCGCTCGAATAAAATCGCGATTATTTAAAGCTTAAAAGAGTGTTGGGTGAAAGGAGGTAGGAAGCTTGGAGCGAGGAGAGTCGTAGGATCGATAAGCGATAATCGACTCCCAATAGCTAATCCATGCCTCTCGTACCTTTTGCTTACTGTTGCAGCGATGATCGGCATTAGGTTGGCCCTGCCGAGCGCGAGATGGATGACCTTGGGCGGGAGCTCGGAGGCCTCGACGTCAACGAGAGGGACGAGCGAGGACAGACGGCCCTGCACATTGCCGTGACGAGGAACGATCTGGCGCTGGTGGAGCTGCTGCTGAGCCGGGGCGCCGATGCCCGCGCGAGGACCCGACCTTCCGCGAGAGCCCCGAGTCCCGAGTGCGACTGCGCGGGCGAGAAGAAAACCTGCTTCCACGTAGCGGACGAGTACGGGAACGAGATGAGGGGCGGCGAGTGCCTCGAGCAGAATGGCCTTCATCTCGCGGCGAAGCACGGCTCGCTCGAGCTAGTGAAGCTCATCCTCGCCGCGAGTAGAGGCGTGGACGAGGTGGCCGGGGATGGCTCGACGGCCCTCCACTTCGCCACCCAGAATGTCACGGGCCCGGATGAGGACGTGCGCGTAAGCGAGCTCCTGCTGAGATCGGGGGCGGACATCGAGGCCCGGAACAACGAGGAGAAGACGGCCCTCTACCTCGCCGTCAAATTCGACAAAGTGACCTTGGCGCGTTACTTGGTGTCGATGGGAGCGAGCGTGAACGTCGTGACGAAGAATCGCTCGAGCCCACTTTACTCGGCCCTCATCAATTCCAATGCCGAGCTAGTGGAGTTCCTCCTGGGCGAGAAGGCCGCGACCGACGTGAGGAACGGCCACGACGAGGATCCCTTATTCTTCGTGCTGCGGGTGGGCGATAGGGGTGCGGGCCGCTCGGGCCTCGTGCGTCTACTGCTCGAGAGCGGGATCGACCCGGCGACTCGCAATCGCCACGGCTCCACGGCCCTCCACCTCGCCGTCCAGGAGAGGGACGAGGAGCTGGCGGAGCTCCTCGTCCGCCGCGGCTGCCCCATCGACCCCAAGGACTCCCACGACTTCACGCCCTTGTCGATCGCCGTCTGTATGAACCTCGAGGGCATGACGAGGCTCCTGCTGCGCCTCGGCGCCAACCCCAACGATTTCGTGAGGTCGTCGAGCATCCTCGAGCTGGCGATCATACGGCGGAAGGAGCCGATGGTGAAGCTCCTGCTCGAGTTCCACGCGGACGTGAACGTGGGGAGCGAGCGCAACAAGCCCGTGGCCGCGGCCTGCCTCCACAAGAGCACCAGGATCATGCAGATGCTGATCGACAAGGGGGCGGATATCAATTATAAGGACAAGAGGGGGAGGACGCCGCTCATGAGGACGATCAAGGAGCCGAATTACGCGATGATGAGGCACCTGTTGGCGCGGGGGGCCACGATTAACGACCGGGACCACGAGGGCAACACCGCCTTCCACATACTATTCGAGAACAGCTCGCACACCAAGGAGAACATCATCGAGTACCTGCTGGACAAGGGGGCGGACGTTAATATTGAGAATGGCAGCGGCTCCACGCCCTTCCGCCACATGATGTTCAAGTGCTTCACCAAGGGCGAGGTCTACGTGTTCATTAAGCGCATCGCCCTCCTCCTGGCGCGCAACCTCCACGTCAATCCGAAAAACCTGCAGTACATAAGGTGCGACAACACTTGGCAGGAATACCTGAACTCGTGTCTGCTGGAGTTGAGCCGCATGAAGGAGCTCAGGATATGCGACAACAAGTGCTCGTACTTGGAAGTTATAACCAAGTCGTACAGCAGCTTGGCGCCCTTATTGCTGGACGAGGGGGTTGTCGCGGGCTTCGACCTGCAAATACGGAACAATAAGTTTGTCAATTACTCGGACATATTGACGCGCAACTTTTACGAGAAGAAGAATAGGTTGAGCTTCGTGAAGCAGAGCGTCCAGGTGTTGAACGGGATATTCCAGTTCAAGTTGCCGCCCGAAATCGTGGAGAACATTTGTCTTTATTTATCCAACAAAGATATGAGAAAGTACTTGGCTATTACGAACCAATAAACTGATTTTTTTGTACGCGCGCTCTTCCCCTTTTACTCGTCCATTTTTTTTATAAAATTAATCATTCTCGTAAGATTGGTGGACGATAGGCAGCAGCTAATATAAGCTAATATAATAATACATCTAAGCGAAATATACGTGCCTATATTCCAATACCTGACAAATCTTTATTGCGATTTGTTAATTGTGTAATTAGCCGCGCATTAAGCGCTCATCTCTGTATTTGAGGTGCATTTATGTAAATATGTAGATTTTTGTATTATCCTTCGTTTCCTACGAATCTCTTAACATCAATCTCTTAACTAATGCTGCACAATTGATTTTATAAGATTATTGGCAAGTCAAACTTTTTAACGCACGCATTTGTCAAATGAAAAAAGTCGCACATCTCTCCCGCCTTACAATAGTAACATTGCAAAGCAACATCGCAACTCATCGCTGAATTCTTGCGAAATGTTACATAATGCGCGTCGGGGCGCCAGCTAGAGTGCAATTTCGGATATTGGAATAGACATTAAAGCTGCTGGAAGCGTATAAAATCTTGCTTGAAAATGCACTTTTATGATAATAAAGTGGGAGCCGATAGGACTCGCACTCTCAATCATTCACACCCAAACAGAATTTACAGCGAGATTCTTCGCGCGTATAGCCAAGCTCGCACAGCATTTGCTTTGGATCTCGATCGCTCCTACTACTACTACTACTACTACTACTACTATTATTATTATTTCTCGCACGGCTGATATTGGATTTCGGTGGGCTGATAACGATAGCGTCGATAACGAAGCTTCCGCGGCTGAGATTGGAGGCTTTGAATTTTTTCGGGAAGAGATCCCGTGAATTTGGCATTGCGCATGGCAGTTGTCACCTTTCGAGTTGCGATTAATGAGCGCAGCTGAGTGAGCTTAAGGCTCGGCTTGAGGAAGCGGATCGGCCAAGCTGTCGGGATGCCTCGGAATTTGTTAGGAGAGCTGACTGTGAGGCGTGCCTAACGCGAGGGAAATTGTCTCTGTGTGTTAGTGTGGATGATTTGAAACTGATGTCGCATCAAGTTTATCTGCGAATTCAATGCAAAATCCAATGCAATAAATAAGCTCTGGACTTTGTCAAAGTTGTGCACCCGATTGGTGTTTTGTAAACTTATTGTAATTACTCGATGCTTGTGTAGGCTTTTGTTAATCATGTATGATGTGAGATAATAACAACATGGCAACGAAGAAGCATAAATGCTTATTTTTCTTAAATATTCTCACGAGATTAGGGAAATGAACATTTTTGACGATATGTTCATACTTAGTAGGTGTCCCGTACTTCTTTTACAATCAATGAATCTGTAATTAATGAGCAATTTCGACATTAAATTAAGAATAAAATATATTTAAATAATGCTCATTTTACAGCAAATTTATAATATTGGGAGGACATGACAAAGTAATTTTTTCCATTTCCTTATTTGTCAAATTGCTTTCATTGTCAAAGATCTCTTGAATGTCAAAGTCCCTTTTCGAGTGCCCTTTTCAAAACTCTTTTTCGCTATTATGGACAAGATTATTGACGAATGTGTATATAAAAGACAGAATTAAACTAATTTTATTTGCCTTAAAAGTCTTAAGATTAGTCTTAAGGCGACGCCATTTTAAATGTTTACAATCGAAAGTATCAAGACACATAAGAATTGTATTACCGTAATTTCATCTAAATAATCCGATGAAATTCACGAAGAGTATCGTCTAGACAGGTAAGAGGGCGTGGATTTGATGAAAATGCATGCAAACATTTAATTTAATACGGTCATTGCGAGACAAAAACTTCATGTAGCAAAACTGCACCGATTTAGCTATAAAAAACTTTATGGCTATACGTGCTCGAGAACATTTATATTACAGAGAGAGAGAGAGAGAGAGAGAGAGAGAGAGAGAGAGAGAGAGAGAGAGAAAGCACAAAAAAAAATAAAGATTTTATGTTCGTATAATTATTATAATTATAACTATTATATTATTATAATATTATAACTACAGTCTTGGGAGAATTCTCATTTTATATGCTGTGCGTTTACAAATTTTACCCTTTTCCTCTGCACGTATTAAATATATAAAGCGCAAATATAAAACTGTTTACTAGGCAATAAATACCAAAAATTTTTGCTTTATTAAAGATGTTTCTCTACTCATGGGAGATGCCACGGACGCGGGCGCACGAGACTATTCAAAAGACGAGTAATACAAATATATTACAGGACTATTTACGAGCTTTCAAAATGAAATTACGTTATTAAAGAGTCGTTAAATCTCCAGGTACATTGGCGCGTGAAGCTGGTTATTTCAACGATACGTGCAAATCGACATGTTTTGATTTTAAAGGGCAACTAATGTATCATGGGAGCCATAACCTGTCACCACCCAACCATCATCGACTCCTAAAGCCCGCTGATTCTTGAAAGCTGAGGGTCATTTGTGGAAGCGTCAGTCCCTCATCCCCCCCAATCGCAATTACGCATTTAGCGGGCCAAACGGCTGCGGGCCCCGAAGGAGTTGTTGTGTCCCTCTTCTATTGTGGGAGTGCCAATATTTAAAGCGCAGGCTCGAGACTTCGATTGATTTATTTAAGCGAGCTCGGGACGAGTATGCGAATTATGCGAGGACTTATCATCTCGTAAAATAGAGGGGAAGGCAGCGCACGGATTCTGCGAATAGTTGTACATTCGAAAGGCCAGCGCGATGATAAAAAGCCGGAGATTCCAGTTGGGCTCTCTTATTTCACTTGGCTATCGCTCGGTTCTAAGCTTCCCTCCCTTACCTCGCACTATTATTTCCTTTCGGAAAATTTATAAATCATAATTATTCTCTATTAGGAATTCCTCGCGCTTAAGCCGTATTATTGCCCGGGGCGCGACGATTTATAAGCCAAAGATACAAACATTAGCCAATTGCGTAATTGTGTCGCCGTGATTGCCATCGCATTGGTTAACTGGGCAGTCGCAATAATTTGCAAGATTACTTGAATTACCGATTGACGTCCAAGAGCACCTCGATTTAGCAAATAAACAAGCTTCCGTCAAGCTCGCCCACCTAACTCTACCACATTTTCACTTTTCATATCCACAAACATCCCGTACATTTAGTAGAGATCATTTCAACACTGAAACACTGATTATTGTGATTTTTCTGTAAAATGTGTACCTTAGATGCTGCTGACCATCATTGGACATTTTTATGTTGCGATCGAGAGCATTAGCCACTCTTTATTGAGCCATATCTTGCCATTCTTTTTGGCTTTGCTATCGCTAATTCGATTAGACCGATCTTACTCAAATGGGAATGACGTGCACTCGGTATACTTTTGATTTGGAGGATAATGCTTTATACCGTAGATGCACACGAGGATAAAAATAAGCTGCGCACTATCACAATAAGCCACGCAATATCAAACTTATGCGCCACGTATAATATTCGATGTTAACGGCCACTTGAGCCTAAACCTTAATGATCTCGCTCTATTCCAGGCTTTTCCGCCTACTGGATGGTGTCCCATTCCCATCAAAGTGCACACAATAAACGTATTTTGCCAAGGTTAAAGGTGTGACGTGGGACTCTGCAAATTTATACCTAATACATGTCCGCCGGCTTATTATGAGAAATTATTCTGAATATGATTTTAAGATCGGATCGATGTATGCCGGCGTCGCATGCGATCGTCGCAAATCACTTGAGGCTTGTTGTTGCCTCGTATCCTTAACGTTTGCCGTCTGAAATTTCACTCCACGTCACCTCAAAATATCAATGGATCAAGAGTTGATGTCTTTTAAAGCAATTCAATAGATACTAACTCAAGCCCTACGCGCACGCGCAATAGAACATTCTCTGACTCTGTCGCGCCAGCTACTTTAAAAGCTCTTATTTATGCACCTCGCAATTCCAACTCAACGGCCGCACAAGTGAGATTAATATCGCAGTCGATAAATGCAGTCCCAATCCATTGATCGACGAACAAATTTTGCGTGGCGGTGGAGGTCTGTCGGCGATACGAGCACGTCAGGTTGAATGGACTTCATAACGACTCTAATGCCGTTAGCCGCGAGTCGCTTGCAAAGCTCACCGAATCGTCAAACGAACCCACATTCAGCCCATTCGAGCGAGGAGGCTTATCGATCTTTGGCCAGCGCTCTTCAGACGCGGCTTGATCGTTAAAAGCGAAGCGAGCACTTCTCCGACGAGGCACGAGCTTACGACAAAGGTCAATCGAGGACGGGAGCATGAAAAAAAGGCGGCGCCATCGGCTCTTACTTTCACGTCCTCTCAAGCGTGCGCCAATGTTATGACGGAGGAGGCAAGTAGAGCGTGTCACCTGGTGAACGCGATGTCGCCCTGCCTCCCACCTCTCCCACCAAAGTCCATAATTAAGAGGCCCGATGGAGCTATAAGGTACGTAAGGCCCGTAAGAACCGGCCGATCCCTTATTTAACATATTTAAGGCAGCCAGCGAGGTAATAAAACAGTGCTCCAGCCTGGCGATTTCGATGACCTTTATGATTTCGAGTGCTCGGGATGCTTTTCACCTTGAAATTAACGGGCCACTCGCTCCATGCTCGCTCCATGCTCGCTCCATACTCGCTCCACCAATGTCCTTGTGACATTTGTATTTTCATAGGGGCGTTGACGAGCTTAACGATTTAACGCTCGATCGACGCGTTTATGGACAATTACTCATCTCCACCGTGGCACGCAGATCTCTCTTTATCTCGTGTACTCTGTGATGCTGCTCGATGATTGCAGCATATTTTATGTAAAATTAAACGGCCGAGAGCGAGGAATTCGCTTTCTTGGCTCGTAAATCCCATCCAAACCAAATAGATGGAATGAAATATTTTGTCAAATGTAATTATACGCGACTTTAATGAGGCAGGCGTTATAAATTGTATCGAATCGTTATTGGACATTAAGATTACAGGATAAGTATACGAATTTTATCTTATTTTTTTCTCTCTCCCCCCCTCGCCCCCTACCCAGTCCACCCATCAAGGACGACGGATAATCGGTCGATTATTAATATTTATTCATCGAGAGAGGCCAAAAGTCGACGAAAATCGATGAGAAAAAAAAAGAAAGCCAACTAATAAAAGCGTACGTGGGCAAAGTTAAAAAAAAAGTACGAGTACGTAAGCGTGTGTTTATATATATAAATGTGTATATGTATGTATGTATATTGCGCGAGTAGATGATTCACCGAGTACTTGTTAATCCAACTGGGTACAGCCGTACTTGCACATATAAGGTAATTTAGAAAATGTCAATAATGAAACAACGAACCCCGACAACGACAGACTTGATCGCAGAGCTAATTATATTAAAAAAAGCACAAGGCCGTTGAATTTGCATAGAGAGAGAGAGAGGAGCAATTAAATTGCCACTGTTATTCGTCTCCTTTTTTTCTCCTCGGCATTACGTAGAACAAATAGTCGAGCAATGTTACGCGCCCATTGTTTGAGCAACATGTTGATATGACCGGTTATAAACACATCGGCTTTCGCTAAACAACGTAAGTAATTGTTGGTGTTGGGTAGCTTGGAGCGACGCGAATACCTCGAGTGTATCATTAAGAAGCCGCAGCCGAACAAGATTTCGCACTCTCTATCCTCTATTTGGATTATGAAAGGAAAGATCGAGGCGTCGATGAGAAATTAATTTCAATATGTTGGCCTATTCTGGGAGTGGGTGCTTTTATGGAAGCGCACTTGTATATTTTCGAGCGAGATAAGAGATATCGGATCCTGGGGAGAGGAGGGAGGGAATAACGCCCGATGCTTCGCCATTAATATTTCGCCAAGGATACGAGTAATGGGAAAGGAGCTCTAGTATTGGAAATAATAGCCGCGCATTCCAGTTTACTTCAATAATAATAAGCGATTGTGGTGTCCGGCCCTCCCACCCCCTCCAACAATTTTTACAATTAAACGCGCGCTTATTATCCCATACTAGAAAACAGTTTTGTTTTATCGCGGATTGAAATCTTTGACTCGCGCCTTTCAAACACGGCCGTGACTCATTGGCTTTCAGTCACTTTAATTTTCGTATTTATTGCCTAGTGTGTCGAAATAGCCTCGGCAAAGCTCTATTTCACGAATTACAATATTACGCCTTTATAGTGTACGATGCGCGCGCACACCTGGAATACTGACAATAATGCCACGGATACTTTATGCCACGATAAATTACAAGAGGCTTTTATACGCGGACGCGGGTTGCTTGATTGATGATTCGTTAGCGGAAACAATTTTTGATCCATCGGCCTACAAAAGATTTTAATCTTCTTATTGGACTATCGCTACTACCAATGGGTAATTTACATCTGGGCAACTCAACCAAATTCAAACATCAAATTCATTCGAAATTCATTCTTCAAATCATCCACTGGACGATATTTGCAATTGGTACTTTACCTAACCGAAACTTACTCGTCGTTATTCCTTACTTCCTCTCGTGCCAATACATACGAATGCGCTTACAAAGTTCTAGTTTCTTACGAATATCATTACTTAAATAATGTATCGCCTCGGTACGACGATTCGCTTTTAACATTATATTTATCCATAAACTGTGTTTCTTGTTCTTCTCCTTTGCCCGTATTACTATCCTCGTCATTTATATGCATATTATACACATCATCGTCATCCTCATTATCGCTTGCCTTTTCGAAAGGGCATTGGCATTTGTTTGAGCCGTTTCGCATTATCATTAGACGGTAAGCGAAATTACGCAAAACCTACAGCGAGTAGCTTAGCAGCCAACCTAAGCACAACTCCATTCCCTTCCGACGCCCATTGCCCTCGAAAAAAACAGCCCAACTCCTCGATGCTCCTCCATTCATCTCGGCTCGCTTCTTTTAATCCACTTCTTGAGCACGCCGAGGGGCCGAATTGTTACGACCGTCACCTCGTTGCGTCATCTCGGTGCTTTTAAGCGTGTTGTTGGGTTTCGTTTTGATTATCCAGCTATCTCTTCGAGTATTGTATCCCATTCGTCATTCTGTCATGCTTAGCCACAGGTATGCGCGAGCAGCGACGGGCAAAAAAAGTCCTTCGTATTTCTTACGGGCTCCGGGCACTACCGACAATTTCAATTTGGCTATCGACTATTCGCCTCCTCCATTATTTCCTACAATTGGATACTTCAAATGCGAGCCGCCCCGACGCCAATTTCCATCGCCCCTACTCCATCCAAACCCGGCGCCCATAAACCCTCTCCCACTCGATTCGCGATCTCATTCGCGCTTACTTCCTTCCCATTATAAACTCGGCAGAGCTCGCTTTTTCTATCCGAACACTAGCCGATCCGAGCCTCCTCCCTCCCGACGCCCCTCCCCCCACTCGAGATGCCACTGTTGACACTGGCCTCGGAGCAGCCACCCGAAGCCCAATCTCAAGCTTCATTTGCGGCGCTGAAATTGCGGTTATTTAGGAAGCGGCAAGTGGTTGACGAATCAGAAGTCTCTCAATGCCAAGGACAACGAGCCTTCCCCACAATCTCCAAACTCAACGAGGTTCCCTCGACCTCCAGTTGGACAGAGAGGGCTGCTGTTGTCGCTCTCTCTCTCTGTGTGTGCGTGGAAAACGTCTGCCGGGGTTTCCGCAAGGCTTAGACGCTCCTATCTGCCCTTTGATCGTCCGAGGCGATTTTCACTTAACTGGACTTGAGAAGCTGGTGGCTGGAGTCGCGGAGGGAGGGGTTCGTACGAATAAACGCGAGTTACCGTTTCGGGGGGGCCCTCGATGAAACGGAATTTCCAGCTTCGAGGGGAGAAGCTTCGAGGATGTCTGGCTTAGGTAGCGAGTTCGCGTAGCTAAGTTTGCTAATGCGCCTCCTTATATTTATTTTTGCCCTTTAAGGGAATGGTCCTTTTGGAATGGAATCGTCGGATGTCTCGTTATTGCGTAAGGAGACCAAGATATTTTCGGCCTCTTTGAGTTATGCTCCGAGTTTAGCTATAAATGCTCTTTCTAATTAACAATAAAGTGGGATGGGGGAGATATCGTGATATCGCCGTTGTTTTTAAGTTATCGCTTGAAAGCTCGTCCAGCCTCCTCCTTCGACGGCTCCAATTTAATCTCTCGAGAGAAATATTTATCGGACCTAATATCAATATTTCTTTCGCTAACTTTCTTCATTAGCTTAAACACGGCGATATTGCATTACTAATTCCCGCACATAAAAATCTTTTTGATTGATTATTTTAATGGATTTAATTCTTCGTCTCGTTGTTTTGTTTTGTTTTGTTTTTTCTTCCGTTTGTTTGCTGGTGTTAGGAGGACCAAAATGTCAAAAATACAGTTACAATCCTTTTGTCGACGGTACATTTAGTTTCAAATTAAGAGCATTAAGCATTAGATCGCCTCGACCAAAATTAATTATTAATACTCGTTGTTGGATTTTATTGTCTCACGCGACATTACGCAAGTCGTATAAAAGATCTGACTTGGTGATCATTTTACATGTAATAATCAAAGGCTCAAAGAGATTGAAACATAATGAACTTCTAGGAACATTTAGTGCGTGTATTGGATAAAAATTTCTTTCGAATATTATCCGTACGATATCACGAGCGTTCCTTTGTCCACTCGCGGCAAAATAATTTTACTGTCTTTCAGTTGCAGCACATTTTAATTATCGGCAATAATTAATGCCAATAGCATATCTCAAGCGATCGGTGTTTATTGAAATAAAAATTTCATTGAAATAAGATTTGAATGAATATTCTTTCAATAAATTAACGTCATTTAGTTCATGTAATCGATAATTATTTGACTTTTCTTTTCATAGACGTTCGGTGCTTTTCCTTTTATATTCTCTTATTATAGTCTCCTCCAGTCGATATCGAAAGCCGTAATTCTTCAAAGTTGATAGCCTAATGAAAATTTATAACTTAATGATTAAACCAATTTTGTATGGAAATTGATAAAAAAAAAAAAAAAAAAAAAAAAAATTACTTAAAATCAAATCTCCCCCTCTTTTTTAAAATACTTATTCAAGTCCTAGAAAATTCATAAATCACGTGTATTACAAGAACGAATTGTTTGCTTTTATTTTACGCCTTAAAAGCTGCCTGAAAAGTTTTTATTTGCATAATTTATGCAGAGCCTTGATAGTACAAAAAGTAAATTCCAATTACGCATCTCGATATAACAAAACGAAAGCATCAATTTTTAGCAACAAAATATGGGAAAGCATTTTGTTACAAAGACAAATGAATGTTATCTGTAATATTTTGCTATCAATACCGAAACTATCTCCTACCCTACCGTATAAGCTTACTGCTAACTTCATTTTTCATCTCATAAACTGCATCATACTTCAGACTTTTACATAAAAAGTAAAATCTCGCATGTTCCGAAGTATTACTGAAAATACATAAATCTTATTGAGTGAATAGAAGATTAGCCAGTCGACGGATCTGAGCGAATGTGAAATAGAAAAGAATAACGAATGTGTCTAAAATAAATGATGGTATTAGTAATAATTTATAAGTATTGAAGTGTAGCTTCTCTGAGTCTCTGAGAAACTCACCGAATGAACGTATGAAAATAATCGCGTTGACATTTTTAAATCACAAGGCAGATAGTTGGGAATTGTGTCTTTCTAAAGAACATTGTGCAATCTAAGAGAGAGAGAGAGAGAGTTATATTTTATCTAAACACATTGGGAATGCAAATACCTATTCGCGAAATCAACGAAGAAACTAGTAGTTGGAGGAAGTTATAAAGTTAAATTATAAGTCTTTCGGGTTAGGGCTTACTTCATTCATAAATAAATATCGATATATATATGTATGTTTTTTTTTTTCTTCAACTTTTAGATGAGAATTTCAAACTTGCTTAATTGAAACTCGTGAAATTTCGTGAATTCCCATCGGTTCGAATGATTACAAAATCAACGTTCAATGCCACTAATATATAAAACCATATCAAGGTTGTATTCAATGGCATTAATGAAATGCTTTGGCTATTTAATTAATGTATTGACTAAAATTTTTAGACTTATTGGAGTATCAAAATTGTTTTAAATTAATTAAACCATACTCTACGTGTAACCCGATGTAGTTCTTTAGATCCCATTTACTTTCTTTGCTACACTTTATTTTGGTTTTATTGCTGCGACAATGAAGTGCTAATTTAAAAATTTAAACTACTTCTCTCTCTCTCTCTCTCGCTCCCTCTCTCTCTCGCTCTCTCCTCTGTTTGTGCGCGCGCGCGCGCGCGTGTTTGATAAAGAAGAGAGTACGTGATAGCCAACATAAATAACATAAAAACTAACATAAAAATGCTCCAATTTCAATATATTACGATAAATATATTGTAAGCATATATTATGATCAATACTACTATTGATCTACTTACGTGAATTGAGACGACATATACTTAGTTAAATAACAATGTAAATACTCGTCTTTTTCTCTATTCAATATTAAAATCCCCGTTAACGCGAAAGATCATGTATTACTCCGATAAACATTTTTTAAAAGTAAGTCGCATAATATTTCAATCCACTATAAATAACTAAACTATTATAAAAAATAATAGAAATTCAAGACTCGTGGAACCTCTTAAATCGCACATGAAGTGCAAGATTCTTGTCCACTTCCCATTTCCATCGGCAAAAAAAAAGAAGTGAAAAACCATAAAAATGTTCGCTCTACGGGACACAATTTCTCACTAAAGTTGGACAATGTACGAGGAAATCCATTCGGGATTATGGACGCCAAGTTATTTAGGTTATTTAAGGCCTCGAAGCACCATGGACACACAGACATTATTTTAATCGGCACGCACACGAGATTTTGATGGACGTAAAAGATTTAAAGTCGCGGCATTATTCGGAAGTGGAAGGTTAGTCGAATTGAAATTACGGCTCAGACGGATAGTCCAGTTGGTCAAATATAATTTATTGACCTCCTCGAACAGTTAAATCAAGGGATTGCAGCGTGGGAGACTGAAGTGAAATCGTCGTGGAGCATTCGGGGAGTGAATTGTTCATTCGTAGGAAATATCTTTCCAGCATTTTAAACAGCAATTACACGAAGGCACTTCCTTCTTGGCTTCATTTACAATTTGTCACGATGCACAATTTTCAGTTGTTTCGCGAAAATATTGGATTAGTCGGCATTGAAGGGGCCTGCTATCGAATATCAATATTAATATTACTAATAACCTGCAATGCGTGCATTAATTGGGGAAATTTAACGATGTGCATCGTATCTATTATTAACGATTAGAATAGTAAAGAGGAAGCAGTTGGAATAAAAATACTTAAAGGAACGTTGTAAGTTGAAGGCTTTTACTGTATTCTGGATGCTGTAACTCTTCTGTATTGTAACTGCAAAATTTTAATGAAAAGAATGCTGTAGTAGGTATAATGAAATGGAATGAAATGTTTATAAATTCAGCCAAGGATCTTGCCAGCTCCCAAGTAATAAATAACAATTGAAGTAAATTACATCATTTTTAGCATTCGCGTATGCCGGGTATTATTTTTTTTTTAGCACAAGACTTAATTTTGATCAAAATACTGTTGTCGTTTTCTCTCTCTCTCCTTTATACTCTTTTAACGCAAATACAGCTGGCATGCAAATTGTCAAAGGGAGGAGGCTCTCGAGATATGTCGGTTATAAACTCATTTCAAAGTTGCTGAAGTTAAGCAAAATGTAGGCAGTGAATTTGTTTGATTTCACTTATAAATTTTTCGGAGAGATGCGTGAAAAGAAAGTGGAAGAGGATTGAGCTCGACTAGAGATAAAGCGTGAGAGCAAGTGAGACAGGAGGATCGGACAGTCGAGTGAAATGAGTGAACAAGTAAGATGCGAATACAATAATTTAATAATAAGAAGTAATGCGGCCAGAGGGAGCTATCCTTATTAAACCTAATTGAAAAAAATTCCTTTAATCAAGCGCGTGCCTCTGCAATTCCTCTTGATACGAGGAAGACATTATTGCGAAATTCTCATTTTTCACGTATTAAATAATGCCATACGTCGAAGGGCCTCTCCCTATAATTTCTCGAAAATGTCTCATTTAAATGTCCTTTAAAGAAGCTCTTAATATCATGAAATTAGACGGACGAGGGGGAGAAGAGGGGAGGGACTTGGAAGGAGAGCTTGAAATAATTAGCTGCCGAGGCAAAGACCAAGGATCTCTGCTCTGTTACGATCCTCCCCCCCCCCCCGGAAATTATAGAGCCAAGGATTAATCGTTGCACTCGCTTAACTAAGAGTCTGGGCCGGCAAAGTTTGGAGTGGCGATAAGTTCGTGGCGATAAGTTCGTGGGGAGGGCCTCCACCGGGCAAAGGCCGCAAATCCGGATTCGGCCCCAAAGGGTCACGTGTCCCTTACGCGCAAGTCCTGGATGGAGTCGACGGAAGCCGAGTCCTTAGGCACGTGCTCGCGCCGCCAAACTACGGGAGCCGGGGTGGGGGGAGGAGGGAGTGAGGGATAGGCCTCGCTTTTCCGCGCGGAGGCCGGGGCCACGTCCGAGACGGACAATTTCCTTCCGGTTATTATTGCTTGCAAATCGTCAGCTTGCAGCCCTCGACGCGTGTATTCCGACTCTCTTTCCATTGTGGTTCGTTGTCCTGGTGATTGTTTATTCGGCAGTTTGGTCGGTGTCTGTGGGTAAGTAACAGGGTTATATGCCTTTATTTTTCCCATCGCCTCTGTCCTCGAAATTTCAGATGGCTATGGGAGAGGGGACGGGAACTTTCTAATGGCCTGAATTATTAGGCTTTTGCGTGATTAAGGCAGTCGCGACGCTTCAACTTACGTCGCGACAATAAATCGTGAATTTCGGAACCTGGAAATGAGGGTAATGCGAGCTTTCAGAAATATTTAAATACTCTCAAGTCCCTTAATTCGCTTTGGCTTTCCGGCTCCCTGCCAGCTCTATGTACGCAGCAATAATTATTATTTCGTTCTTTTAGGTTGATCGGGAGCAACATATACATATATATTCTTAATGTCCCTTAATTTTAATGTATTAGGGCCTAGTAGTGGCTTCGGTGGCTTAATTAGTTTAAACGCTCCTAAAGCGGCGTAGAAGAATCGAAATTTTTAACAAGTAATAGGTTTTAGTGGTTGGAGAGTATGGATAAGAAGCGATTGCATGACTTTTTTAAAAATGGAAAGCAGGTATAAAAGTAATCAGTCGGTTATTTTATAATCTTATCGCTGGCTGCATAAAAAGATTTTATGGCTTTATTTGTGTGTTATCGTCTTTAAAAGTTAATGTTTTGTCCAGATGGGAAAAATATTGCAATGAAAAGATAATATAATATGGATATTCCTGCTTTGAAATATGAATGCCAATTTTTTTTTCCTCTTTTGTTATTATATTATTAGTTACAATTTCAATTACTGTAGCGACAATTTGAAAATATTATCGCAATACATAATTATTAATCATCCCATAATTATTAATGCTTTTGGAATAGAGTTTCAAATTACTTCAAATGAACTTTGAATGACGACTCGCATACAATGGTAAATTATCCAATGCCTGGAATCTCGATTTTTTACAAATTAATAACTACACCAACAGTCCAAGTGAGTTTTATCGAGAGAAAAATGTAGGAGATAATTAGCATAAGAAAATAGTCAAGGACTAATTATAAACAAAAAAGCAGGAAGGAAAAGAGATTGAATTAGAAAAAGTAAAGCCGATATGAAAGGAAAGTACGTCGTATATGGTTGCGAACGATTATCTATAATACATTTAATGTATAATATGTACAATATTTTTGTATGAAAAAATGAAAAGTTACTACTAATAAATATCCAGTTTTATTCACTTGCACAATAATAGTAATTATTATTACCAAGCACCATCTTTTTGCCTAGAATTATCGAGAGGCGTAAACATTATTTTATACTTCTATTAAAAAATTGATTCCTTTCGATGCTTAAAGCTGCTTATTCTCGAAAAAGACCCAGTTGCCATTAAATTCTCCATACCCAGCCATTATAAATTGGGCCAATTAATTGTCATTAACATAATAAGTAAGGCGTCGAAGAATCTGCGAAATACAATAGAATACGTTCGAGGCTGGGCACTAAAGTCGCAAAACTCGGCCTTGGCATAACTTTCGAGGCATAACAGATAACATTTAGGAAATGCCAAAAGACTTGGTCGCCTCAAAAATCATTATCACCGCACTTCCCACACTCATAAAGTAGCACATAACTGTATCCACGCTCCATGCGAACATCTTTTATCGGTGAGGTGCCATTCTAGAAAACCACGACTAGCGCGCCTAACAACTCGAAGCATCTAAACCTCTTGATTTCTGTGTTTGTCTCTCAACATGTCCGTTTCCCATAATTGCCACCAAAGTCTCCATTGTTGCTCCCGTATCGCCGGAACTAATTGCCTCACTCACTCACTCACTCACTCCACTCGCAGCAATAATATAGGAAAGCAGAGTCTCCTTGGCGTCCCAAGCCGGAGTGAAACTGCCGTGGCGCAGCAGTCACACTTCCTCCTTTTCAATCTCCAACAGCAATTAATACTTTTACTACTTGACGCCCTACTAGATCTCTTCGAGACAATGAAAGCTTTTCTAACATTAGATCACTGATAGAGTAAACATTGTCTCCTGCCATTTCAATACACAGCCAATTACATTTGTCACACTTATAGACAACGGCATCTACAATTATTCCATTATGCACGGCAAAACATAAACGTTGTTATCATTATTATCATTGTTATATGTTAGAAGCTGTTGGGGTTCGGAGGAAAAATTTGGCAGACTGGTTGCATCCACTTAATAATAATAATTGTTATACGCGCGCGTGTAGTTATGCACGTAGGTGTGCGATAATGGCGCTTTGAAATCGTTTGACTATGAGTCGTCAAAAATTTTTAAGACATTTCTTGTTCTCATATTTTATTTATTACCGAGCACTCATTAAGATCGCGATGGCCCCTAGCAGATTAGATAATAGATGACATTTTACGGCTATTATGCAATAGTTTTTATGCTTTTCTTCAAATGAAATGCGAATCGTATGCAAAAAAAAACGAAAAAAAACGGGAAAAAAACGGCTTAAACGTGTAAATCACATAATCTGTAGTAATTCCTTCTTCGCGAGTTATTACGCCATTTCCATAATTATATCGTCGTCCATTTTCCATCGAGATCTGCCAGTTCCATAGTGTCTAAATTGTGCCAAAGTATGATAATGAAGTGGTCCCCCAAATTAAAATGGCTACTACTTGAATTCTAGTAATTATGCTACCAAATGTCATAAATTCCCGCATCGTAGTACCATCGTATTGGCATTAATTGAGAAAATCTTGGCTCATTTGAAGAAAAAGTAATTCAATTTGAGGCACCGTAAGCTGAGGCAGACCTCTCGATCAGTCAATTAAATCTGACGGCTCAAAAGAAGTTACAGCAAATACCATAATGCATTCCTTGTGTTATATTTATAAATATATATGTATTTTTCTTTTCCTCACTAGGCATTAATTTTAATTGTAAAAGTAATCAAACACTCATACCTCTTTCGTCACTCGAAAATCCAATTTACTACTCCTCTTGCCATTATAAAGATGCGGCTTTCGCGCGCGTCTGCGCATAGCGCGGATTGTTAAGAGAAACATTGTTAATGGTGGAGACAAGTTCTGAGAGGAATTTGTTCCGGGAATCGCTAAAAGCGCGAGTACACGGAAGAGGGGAAAAAAATATTAACAAAAGAATAATTGTGAAAGCAGCTATAAAGTATTGACTTAGCATTAATTCAGTCTTCATTTCCGTGAATTTTCCCCATTAAATGAAATCTCGAAAAGTAGTCAGGTATTCAAAATAGGTAGTTACGTGCGCACATGTTTACGCATTCGCGTACGGACTTTGAGCGGCGATTGTCATCGTGTGTGACGAGGATTATCTCCCCCGGCACACTAGGAAATGCTTGTGTTTAGTGCTCGGACGTGCGAGTGCTACGTGTACTCAGTCGCGTGTAAAAGAGCAAGAGAGAGAGAGAAGTTGGGAGAAGCGCGAAGAGGAGAGGAGCAGATAATAAGAGAGAACACGTCGGATAGGAGAAGGGACGTAGAGAGGATGAGTCGAGGGATAGAGGAAAGAGATATTGTTGTCGTACCGATGCGAAAAAGACGTAGAGATTGAGAAACTCGCACGCCCCCCCCCCCAAACCGCTCTTTACCTCACTCATATATATATATACAGCAGCGTGGCCAAGCCACCGACACGTTGATACGCACGGGGAAGAGCTTCCGTTTCCGGTAATGGACGTGCTGTGTAGGAAGATCGACTTTGTCCGGTGTTATAAGCCTGTTCTAATGCGGTTACGCATTCGGCCGTTGGAGATCCCGAGATTTTCAGTGCAAATGCACTGATATTTTACTTATGGATGCGCCCGTCGTTTGCACTTAATTTAATTGTCTAGGGAATGCGACAGCAGCCAGGTTGTGTGCAACCTAATGTCGAGGCGAATGATTATTTATCAATTAGGTTGATCCAGTCAGTTTCATTTATTTATCCATTAATGTATGGCATTCAGTCAAATAAATTCACTTACGGCTGCTTGGGTAGAGTTTTTCTTTTTTTTTTTTAAATATTGTAAGAGCGTTTAGCAATGAAACGGTTCTTCGTATGCAGAATTTATTATTGTAAACTAAAATGCACTGGTGTGTTGGCGAGAAAAAAAAAGAGGCTTATTGGTGGGACAATTATTAAAAAAGAAAAAAAAACTCCTATGCGAAACATATTGATACGAAATGTTACGCATACCAATATTTTATGACCAAATAGAGATAATGCAATTATAACTTTGTTATAAGCGCGATTGTGATTTAGCGTGCATTAGGATAAAGAAGAAAATCCCCTCTTTTCCTGTAAATAAATCATAAAATGCGAGCAATTTTTAATTGAAAATCGACAATGAGTGTCGGAATCTTGAAAAATATTCTAGAAACCACAAATGCTACCGAGTAATTGATATTCATGAAACAATCGCCTCTAATCTATGCTTCCAACTCGTTGTGACCTTATAAAAGATTTTGAAGAACCTATCGAGCGACACTCAGAATCCCGTCGATCGATCCCAAAAGGCCAACTTATATGATCGTTGTTGGACTTACAATTCAGACAAATAAGGAACGAAGGCTAAAGAGTAAAAAAAATAAGCTCATGTAATACGAGTGAACTCGGATGCTTCGGCCGAATGTATTATTTGTTTAGCCTGTGGATTTGTTGACGAAAGGCAGTCGATAAGGATCGCTGCTTAAAAAAAATCCCGCCTCCATTTTCAATATGATACCGGCTCGGAGCCGTGTCGCCTCGATAACTCGTGTCAATAATAATCGTCATATTAAAATGAGTTGGCCAATAAAAGAAATTACGAGTCGAGATAATGTTTTCTTGGATTGGAATATTGGTGGAGCGGTATGTGGTAAGTTGATGCTTGGGTTAGCTCGTGATAGAGGCTCTTGGGTAACGGCGCGTGGAGTCATCGTTTTGGAATGAAGATAAGGAACATGTAGAGGTACGCTACCCATCGCAGTTACTTGTTTACTCGGGATACGAGAGATAGAATGGGGCATCGGTGG
The DNA here is from genome assembly GCA_030522565.1 of Ceratosolen corneri. Classification (NCBI taxonomy): domain Eukaryota; kingdom Metazoa; phylum Arthropoda; class Insecta; order Hymenoptera; family Agaonidae; genus Ceratosolen; species Ceratosolen corneri. The sequence goes on from JAPYYT010001144.1 coordinate 29,409, forward strand.
CAGGATACCCTCCGCTCCATTAGTATTTAAGAAACGTGATTTAAGAGGATGCGCCGTAAATTCCTCTTGATTGACGAACTTGTGGCCCGTTGCTCGGTACGACGGCGGGTGCGGAGGGGGAGGGAGGGACGGGGTGGCGGGTGCGGGGACGACGGGGAGCGGGACACGACGACGACGACGACGACTACGACGACGACGATGTAGACGACAATGTTACCATCCTTCAAGTTTATAGAGACCTTATTCGAGAGATATGATTTGTAAAAGAGCATAAGTATGATTAATAATACGTGAATTAAATAGATTGTAAAGGAGAGCGGTTGACAAATGGCCGTCGACGCGATAACGACTCCCCGTTCGTAAATACTTTGGTCTCTCGCTGAAAAGTCGAATCAAATTTGAACGAAAGGCGTATTTGATCTGCCGAAATAAAACCAGAAGAATAGGTGGAGGAGGAGGAGGTGGTGGTGGAGGAGGTGGAGGAGGTGGAGGAGGAGGGCGAAGAAGAAGAAGTAATAGAGCAGACTCGAGAGATGAATGAAGTATGGCATATTATGGGAACGGGGATTGGGCCGAGAGAGGCTTTTCATAAAAGATCAGACGTCACACTGAGAAGGGGTGAGGCACGTCTCATTCGTCGCCAATGCCTGAAAAAAATAAAAAGGAAAATTGGACAATAGAGCGCAAGCAACGCTAAAAATGAGGACAAAGTATTTTTAATCGCCGTGCGTCCGCCTCTTGAGAGTCCAGCCCCACTGGGTCCCCATCACCATTACCCAACTGATGCCCCCCCCCCAAAGCTCCGAAGGGTCCCCGATCTCTCCAGGTTTCCTAGTGCAGCCGCCCCTATTCCGCCCCTATTTCGCGTGCGACAATTGGCAAATGCTGGGCCGGGCGCGTATAATTGCGAGGGCGCGACCCACTTATCGCATAAAAATTTGCATTTTATAATGAAGTTAGCCCCTGCGTGTAAGAAGATCCGGGATATTTAACGGCACTGGGCCGTTCACCGCGAGCTTACGACGAGGCGACGTCTCCTCGAGCAATTACCAAGTTAAAAGCGACTGCGGTTCGGCCCTCGGCTCCCATAAGAATTCCTATAAATAATTTATTCCTCGCGCTCGGCATTGTTAATTAAAAATTAAAGAAGGAGCGGCGCGGAAGGGCCGGATGGCCAGGCTTGACAATTAAAAAGCCGAAATGGGCAGTGTCCCGCTGCTCGGACCGCCGCAGCCTCCGCCTCCACCTCCACCGCCGCCTCCACCGCCGCCGCCTCCGCCTCCACCGCCTCCGCCGTCACGCGAACCTCTCACTAAAACCAAAGCCAGCCAATTTCCGTGCGCCTAAGTGTCTCTCCTCCGGCTGGTAATCGTCGAAGGCGAATCCTACGGGCGACACTCGGAGCATTGCAAATCCTCGTCGAAGGTTAATCGCGAGCGGGCCCTTTAAGGAGGAGGGTCTGCCCGCTCTCCCTTTATCGCCGGCTCTCGTGGGACCGCTCACGAGCAAAGTTAACGGGACTTTTATATCTCTCGTCGTTAACCACTTTATTAATTTACGAGGGATAATGGACCGGGCTAAGCCGTGTATTCAAGAGCGAGAGCGCGGGACGGGGGCAGTGACGGCGGAGGCGGCGGGCCTGGTGCTGCTGGTGGTGGTGGTGGTGGTGCTGCTGGTGGTGGTGGTAATGGTGGTAATGGTGGTGGTGGTAATGGTGGTGATGATGGTGGTGGTGGTAATGGTGATCACGATGGTGGTGGTAATGGTGATCAGGATGGTGGTAATGGTGATCAGGATGGTGATTATGATGGTGGCGATGGTGTCGGTGGTGGCGGTCACGACGGTGGTGGTGGGGA